>JBBPBX010013176.1:0-14244 GCA_038048925.1 Garcialebias charrua | reverse complement strand
AGCAGGGAGGAGGGGGATAGGAAGAGGGGAACGGGAAACATAGCAAAAAACAAAAACAATGCACTCTGGTGCCAGTTTAAAAAAAAATAATACTATAGCTCTGCTTCTCTTGTTTTAACTACCATTTATTTATTTCCTCTCAGTCTCCCTTGAAGCATTTTAGTCAGAACCTCAGCAGCTGTCTGGGAAAATGAAGAGCTGAGGATGTGTGTGGGAACAGACAGAAACAGAGAGAAGGAGAGGAAGAGTGTTGGGTGGGTTGAATAATGACATAATGTAATAATTATTGTGAAAACTTACAGGAATTCAGCATGTGTACACATCAGAAACTCATCTAGCAGTCTTTTTCACAACACAATACACCTATTAGATGCATGTTCATATTATGTAGATGACATAAATGGCCCATAACTTTATGACCCCAACATGTAAATTATCATTATCAATGGTCATCTTCCAGTACAGTCTTTTCTTGTGAAAACTTGCATCCCCCTGTAGTTTATGTTTACGTTATTCATTTTGTGAACTTATTTTGATTCATGGGTTTTCTGCCTATGTTGCTGAACTTTTGCTATCACTTGTTGTTACGGCTGGCTCGGGCCGAACACATTAAATGGACAAAGGACACAAGAAGGCAGAATGTAAAATAAAAAGGTTTTATTGGAAAACAGCCCGACTCCTCCCTCCAGGTGCGGAGTGCACCGTCTTCTGGCACAGGGCAACAAAAAGGGAGCAAAAATAGACAGACAAAAGTACAAACAAATGGTGGACAAGAGTGAGTCAGCCAAAAAGAATATAACGTCCCCAGCGTCGGCCCAACCCATAAAACAGGGCCGTCGCAGCCTGTCTGGAGACGGACTACCTGACCAAAAGGGGACCCTAGGGGTAAAAGAAAAACGATATAACTGGACTACCGATCTCACTCTGTCATTAGGCAAACAAAAGCTCCAAACAGCTCCAAACAGCTCCAAAAAAACTCCTGGTTAAACCAAGCTAACCAAACCACACAGGTCAACCTCCCTCTTCTGAGCAGGATCCAAAAGTCATCAATGCAGCCTTCAGCTACCCAGTGCACTAAGCACAACAAAAGTCAAATGATGAGCAAACATTCCTAAGTGCATCAAGCACAGTCAAACTCCACAAACAAATGAGCTGACACAAATGCAACTAGCAGTCAAGACCAAACATGAGCTAGTAGCCACTCTTTAAGTGCATCTAGCAGTCAAGACCAAACATGAGCTAGTAATTACTCACCAACAATCTTCTAGACAGAAGATCAAACTTCCTGACAGGGGCGGGCGGAGAACACCCCACAGTACCCAAACAGTACTCAAACAGTACCCAAACAGTACTCAAACAGCTCAGCAACAAAGCAACCAAACTCTGAGCTCACAACACTCCGCATTCAAGCACACTCACTTGAAGTATATATAGGCGTGGCACTCAGGTGTTCCTGGCTGAACACACACAAGCCTGATCACAATCAGACTAATTAACCACACAAAAGCATGACTGCAGTCAACATACATAAGAACTAAAAGGTGTCAGCATTGGCAGCTTCCTCAGGATATGTAACACTTGTTGAATTCAAGTTTGTTTTTACAAAAGTCTTATTGCATGTGTACCGGTACATCTTTTTGTTTCTTGTTCCTATGTAAATTCAGTTTCAGAGTTTGGTTTTGTTTTTCAGCTGCCAATGCCCCGCATATATCCTCATTTACTTTTGTGTTCTCTCCCTTTTCGGTTCTACCTGTCAATAATGACTCAGCTGCATCAACTCACTAAATATTTTCATCTTTAAATCACTTCTTGGTCTGCTGCCTTCATATATCTCCTCATACATGTCACGTCATCAGTGCAGCTACAGCGTGGACTCTCAAGACATCATTATCTGCAGTGTAGAGCTGTCATTTCTAAACCGTACCAGGAGCCCGGCCCCGCCCGACCCGGATTCAGACCGGGCCGGGCCAGGCCATAATAATGTGCTTAATGTGTAGGCTGGGTCGGTGTTGGGCTTTTTATTGTGTCAGGGACACGCGTGGCCGACAATCCAATATATGCAAATATGGCTTGCCATACTACACCCTACCACTTGCGGTCATTTAACGGCGTGCTGACCGGCCGGTTGAAAGAGGTAAAAACTTCAGTTAAGCTTCAGATGAACTACTGCCAACGATCCATCATTCCAAATTGACGTTCATTCAGCCGTTGCACTCAGCGGCCGTGCGCAGCAGACGACCCAAACATGTGAGATCACAAAATATCCGACATGCCAGAGCAGGGTTCAATGCAGGCAGAAGCAGGGGAAGCAGTTGATGCACTTTGATGGCTCCTCCGATCTTCTGCCTCTTTACTCAGCTGCGCGCGTCTGCCAAACGTTAATAATAGTCGTTGGTAAGTTTTATAAAATTAAAAAAAATATATATTTATTTTTTTGCTGCCAGGCTGCCTGCCTGGGAGGAGTCGACGAGGGACAGGACGGCCCCCAGAAACCATCTTAGCTCCAACAAACTGGTTGGTCCACTTAAGATGTTTACTGCTTGGTGGGGAAACAGTTTACTGGAAGTCCTCTGACTGATGAAGCCCTCCAGATAGAGGGCGAACCGTTTCTATAAAAAATAAACTGTCCAGATGACCTGACTGAGAATTATTGGACTTGGTACCTGGATGATTGAGCATGAACTTTATTGCCTTGAACCACTTTGGCTGTGGCTGCCTGTCTGGGAGGAGTCAACGAGGGACAGGGCGGCCCCCAGAAACCATCTTAGCTCCGTCAAACTGGTTGGTCCACTTAAGGAGTTTGCTGCTTGGTGGGGAAACAGTTTGCTGGAATTCCTCTGACTGATGAAGCCCTCCAGATAGAGGGCGAAACGTTTCTATGAAAAAAGAAATTGTCCAGATGACCTGACTGAGAATTATTGGATTTGGTACCTGGATGATTGAGCATGAACTTTGTCATTTTGGCTTGTCTTTGTTTAAATTGAAATATTTGGTGTGTCACCAGCCTGCTTCACCAATTTTAGTTCTGAGTTTGGTCCAGCAAACCCTTACTTTAGGACACCTATTAGCTTTCACATGAATTCTGCTTTGATCTATGACCCCCATGAAATTGTTCGTAAACCAAATCACTCCCCACAAGACATTCAAGTCCTCAAAATAACTGTCCATTTTAAAAGCATGGTTTCTCTCACTTTCATTTTTAAGGTATTCAAATGTTGAACTATAACAGCAAACAACAAATTGTCCAAGTGTTTTTTTCTTCTTCTTCTTTAGATTACTATTAATTATGCAGGTTTAATGCACAAACACACAAACATCCACTCACTCAATTCTAACTAAAACTCTGCCTGGTGTGAAAAGATGCAACAATAAAGACATTAAGTCACGTATAGTACTGTAACAGATATAAAAGGAGCTTGAATAGAAATGTTCTGTAATATCTGAATGTGTGTGTGTGTGTGTGTGTGCACACGCGTGTGTGTGTGTAAAGCAGGTAACGTGAAGCTCTTTAAAACCCTGTATATAGTTTTGCTTTATTGCTGTAGCCAAAGGCTTATGGCTGCAGTGGAATCAGTTTGTTTTTGAATGCATATGAGACATGCAGCCTGTTCATCTGGTGCTAGAGCTGTGGGAAAACTGTATTTTTTTGTCTTTTTGAAAATACTCCCCTGACATTCCTTAGCCTCCAGTAATTTGATAAACATTAGTTTGTAAATGTTTATATAATTTATTTGTGTTTGTTCAAACATATTTGCATTTGTGTACAGGCTAAATATGTGACTGTGTACTTTACTGGCATTGCACAATTTGAGAAATGATGATGATGCATTATATGTTCTTGTTTATTTCTTGTGCAGCAGTGTATTGCCGTCACTGGAGCAGATGCTTTTTAACACCTTAGTGATCAAGGAGCACCATTTTTCAAACTTGATTCTAAGATAATTTGCTTTTATTTAGCTTGAAAACAGATACCCAAATAAGCAGTTTGTATAATGCTCCCATTAGCAATTGTCAAATGCAGATTCTTAAAGATGCTGTAGGATGTTAATAGATAAAACAAGTTATTATTAGCGACAAAATGCAAATAGAAGAAGTCATAATGTGGATAAAACGCAAAGATTACATATTCCCAACACTATTCCTGTTATGTTTAACTGAATACCCAGAGACAAAGACTGAGGAGTGAAAAACTTCAAGAGGGAATATAGATTTAAAGTGATTTTTTTTTCAACTCAGCTCAACTCAACTTTGTTCTGGTATTTGTAAATTAAAATCATTACAAGCAAAAGGAAAACAATATAAAACGTTAAATTTTATTCACAATGGATAAATAAAATATGTCAGGAACCCTGAGGAGCAAGGACATGGGTTAGATTTTTTTTTTCCCCAGAGGAGGATGATACCGTTGGTAGAAATCAGCCTTACTGTAGGTTAGGTAGCAGTGGGTGTGGTTGGGAGGTGAGAATCACAGCTGAGGAGACACATCAGGCTGAGGCTGTCAGACTCATGAATAAATAAATAATAAGAATAAACACTGCAAAATGTCACATCATGCTGATACTGATCTGTTTCTTGTTGCTGCGTTCATCTGTGACTATCTGCGTTCATCTGTGACCATCTGCTCATGTTCGTGCTGCTGTTTATAATGATGTTTTTCTACTACATTAGGGCTTAGTGTATTACTAGCTGATGTCTCTCTTAGTTAATCCTAGATGTTATTATTGTTTTTCTCTTGCATTTGTTGTTGGATGTAACTGGGACCCTGTGTACATAATCTCGTTTTCAACACATGTACTACATGCGGTGCAAATGACAATAAATTCTCTCTGACTCTGACTCTGACTCTGACATGAGATTTCTAGGGTTTCTTCAAAGCAGTCCAGGCACAGGTAATTCAAAAGGAGATATATTGCAAATAGCAAAAGGAACACAGGTTAAGCCCGAGATACACTGAAGCAGACTTCGTATACGCGCGTATACGCGCGTATACGGAGCCGCTGCTACACTCGGCTTTCGTTCTCGCGTAGATTCTCGTGTTTTCGCTCCAAATTCTAACGTCATTTCCTCCGTACCGTCACTTCCGATCGTCACTTCCGCTAGTTTTTCGCTCCAAACGCTCGCGTTCTCCTTGTTGTAATATGAGCAGCTGAGCACGGAGTGCTTTTCCTGCAGCCCACAGCCCACCACAGCCCACCAGGGAATATATAAAACATCGCGCACCCAGGTAGGACCTGAATTCATTCATTTCATTCATCGAGTGAACGGAGGAAGAAGCGGTTACTTGACTTTAGGCAAAAAAACAAAAGAAAAGGCCCGATCAGCGATAAAAAAGAGGAATTTATTTCATTTGTGTAACATACAAAACAGTCCGGCGCCGGGGAAGTTTAGGTCAGACACCGCGCATCGCGTATGCGAATCGCGTATGCGTAGTAAAAAAATACTTTTGCGCGTACTTGCCCTGAGGGGCTACGCTGCGTACGGGGCGTACGTACGCTGCGTATTGGCGTATCGTGAGGACGCTCGAGTGTATCTCGCCCTTAAGTCTTTCTCAAGGATCATAGGATACAAAAAGGCTAGAAGTACAACTACCACTTTTTTTCTCTCTCTCAGTCCTCCGGTGAAGCCAGACGTGTCTTCCTGTCCCCCACCCCCACCCCCGCGTCCCTGCTTGCATTCTATCGTCCTGTGAACCCTCAGGCCCTGTTTACACGGACACTGTGTGGGGGAAACGGAACTTTTGGGTATGTTAATTAGGTGAAAAGTTTTGCGTTGACACGGGCGAATTCTGTGGATACGACTCTCTCCCCCTCCACCCCCCGTCCTCATGATTTCACTGTAGTTACCATGCTGGGCCATTAGATGGCGCTGTGATTTTTGGAACCTTCACTACTGCGCATGCGTGCTGCCTGAGGTAAACAGAGCATTCATTCATTCATTCATTCATTCATTCATTCATTCATTCAACCTTTATTTATACAGGCTAGCCTCGTTGAGCCACGGGGACTCATTTACAAGAGGGACCTGTCTCACTCACACCCAGGGTCAATTTAGAGTCACCAATCAGCCTAACATGCATGTTTTTGGACTGTGGGAGGAAACCGGAGCACCCGGAGAAAACCCACGCATGCACGGAGAGAACATGCAAACTCCACCCAGAAAGGCCCCCGGGCCGGGATTTGAACCGGGGACCTGCTCACTGAGAGGCAGCAGCTCTACCAGTTGTGCCACCGTGCCATTTCCTCTCTTGCTAAAAGTTCAGCTAACTACAAGTTGTTGTCAACAAGTTAACAACAAGTTAAAGCTGGAATTTGGATAAGAGTCAACAGATTTGACACCAAGTGGGACCGCTTCATCTAACAAGCTGCACACCAGTTGCTGACTGGACCGGAACCGCGTCAACATGTCTGACTTTAGTCCGTGAGAATCAGCTGATTTCCAGCAGCGCTACAAGGTAAACAATGTTCTTAATAATGTTTCCTTGTGTTTAGTTCGATCACAGAACAACCAACTGAGGTTTTATTTTTATTTTTTTCCTGCGAGGTCGAAGCTGTCGTTCCACGAAGCGAACCGGTTCGGATGTGGGTCCAGTTTCCACCAGGATGAAAACAACAGAGTCCAGTTCATTAAAGTTCGGTTAACGTGTTTTTAAAAGTGTTCAATTTAATTCTCAGTGTTTGTGACATGAGTTTGTGGTGTTGAATAAATAAATAAATTAAAAATCAACCTGGTGTCTTCATTTTCAACATGCAGCATGTTAGGCATGACGTAACGAGTCCAGATAGCTTCATTTAGCTCAGATAAATTTAAATATCTCCCACGCTAACATAAATACTGTTTATTATTGTTAAACTGTTAATATATAGCACATTTAGTATGTTATAGTGCAGCGTGACACGTGAAATGTCCGACTGCCTCGTTAACAGCGACAACTGGATCCAGGCAGCTGGCTCTCTTCCAACACAGATGCAGGTAAGGTGTAGAATAATTAAATATGAGAATCAAAATATATTCCATCAGCTATAGTTCAGAAAGTGGTGCGTGTGTCCACTGTCCAGTCCACCGCCATTGTTAAAATGCCGGCTGTCTGCGCGTGCGTGCTGCATGCATGTGCTCAAACAAAAGCTCAGCGGAAGATGTTTACATTATCAACAGGGGGTCTGCGAAAAAGTTCCACCCTGAGAGCTGGATCAGAAAAGTATCGGATGCAGAGAGGGGGGCCAGCAGAGTTGTGTAGGCGATAAGCTAAGACGCAAAGAGAAAGTAGCGGTTCCACTCAAAATATGCGCCGTGTAAACAGGGCCTTAAAGAGCCTTTTTGTTCCTGCATACCTTCCTAATTCAAAGGACTTGATCAGCTGGTTTCTCAACAAAATTGATCAACTTAGGGGCCGTTTAGAGTCAGAGTCAGAGAGCATCAGCATGATGTGATATTTTGCAGTGATTATTCGTGTTGATTATTTATTCATGAGTCTAACAGCCTCAGGGTAGAAGCTGTTCCTCAGTCTAGTGGTTCTACATTTGATGCTCCTCAACCTCCGTCCTGAGGGGAGTGGGGCAAAGAGTGAGTGTGCTGGGTGAGTGGGGTCTTTCATGATGCAGGTGGCTCTTTTCCTGCATCTGGAGGTGTAAATGTCTGTGATGGTGGGGAGACTGACTCCAACAGACTTCTGTGCAACCTTCACCACTCTCCGTAGAGCTTTACTCTCTGCAACTGTGCAGCCTCCATGCCACACGTTGATGCTGGAGCACAGGATGCTCTCCACTGCACACCTGTAGAAGGAGATGAGAACTGGGCTGCTCAGACCAGCTCGTCTCAGCCGTCTGAGGAAGTAGAGTCTCTGATGACCTTTCTTGATCAGGCTGGTTTACACGACGTGTTTGAGTGAAACCGCTCCTTTCTCTCTGCGTTTCTACTTATAATTTACACGAGTCCACTGGCCCCCTCTTTGATACCAATGGTTCCCTTATCAGTCAGTCACTCTGTGCAACATAGATGCTATGGGAAATTGCGCTCCGCGTAATTACCTGAAGGAATACAATCACGCCTTTACGGCAGGGGCGTCAGCGTCACGCCAGAGACCCCGCCCTCTGGGTACTTAAGGCGCTGACGCCCGTCCTACTTTCTCTTATTGCCCTTCACCTCGCTTAAACCTGAACTCAACCCTATTCGCGGGACTTCTCTGTGCTTCATCGCTCGACCAGAGGTGAGCTTGCTCCCTATACAGGGCGTACAGAGAATTCTTCCTGCGTACTGCCGGGCTAGCGAAAGCTAGTCCGGCACATTTTACCTTAACCCCAAAGTTTTTTCTTCTCCTCTCTCCGCAGACTGGTTCGCTCGACGGCGCTAAACTGCGTCACATCGCTACCTCTGCTAATTTCGTAGCAGGCTAGCCAGCGAAAGCGGCGGAGGAGACGTCTCAAATAAAAAGAAAAAGGATTTTGGAAGGACTCGCTTGCCTTATCTCTGACATGCCTCCAGAGAAAGGAAAGCGAAAGACAAGACTTTCAAAAAAGACTGGCAGGACGGTGTGCCAGACCTCGCGCGCCTGCCCCAGCGGATGCAGTTTTTCCCTCTCGGCAACGAACACCCATGAGGCCTGTCCTGTCTGCCTGGGAATGCTACACGCAAACATGGCACTGGAAGCGCCCGAATCATGCCCACACTGCAACCAGATGCTGGAGGCTGTGAGGAGGCACCAGGCGGACTTCGTCGCAAAAGCCATGGACGCTGCTGCGGCACCAACAGACCCGGATACGACTGAGCTTCTCACTTCCACGCCGGAGCTCGAGAACATGGCTCTGGAGGACAGCACCCAAGGCGAATGGGGTGACAACCAAGACGTGCTGGCTTCCATCGGGGACTTAACAGTCGACTTCGACACTCGAGGCTTGATGAATTAGGACAAACTCTCGATTTCAGCCTCAGGTGAATTTTCTGCTGATGATGCCGACCCTGAGTACGACAAACAAGGGGGAGACCTCTCTCACACCTCGGCGGCTGTGCTCCCGGAGACTGACTTTTTTATCCCTGCTCTGTTCAACTTGTGTCGCAGAGCAACGGACACGCTACAGATCCCATGGCCAGAACGTCCCCCCCATCAACAAGTCACGAGGTTGGTAGGAAATTATTTTTACTCAAAACAGCAGTCCATCACAAGGCAAATGATGCCCATCTTTTCAGATTTCCTCACGGAGCTGACTCGCACCTGGGTCCAACCCAGGGCTCCCATGCTGCTGCTGCACTCACAGTTTCTCGATGTGGACGGGTTGGATGCAGCGGGCATAGCAAATGTGCCACAAATGGAGGACACACTGGCGTCTCACCTGGCCCCTAGGTCGTCCGGGACGAAACCAACTTTATCCAGCAATGCCTATCGAGCCTCGGCTTCTCTGCTCGAGAAATGCTACAGGGCTCAGGGCCTCGCGGCGCGCGCAATGAACGCGTCCGCCATGATACAGGCATACCTGGCTGAAAAACTGCAGGAGCTCCAGGTAACAACGGACAGACAGGCTGCTGCCCACCTACTGGATGAAGCATGCAGGGCAACAGACTTTGTGCTCCATATGATGGGGACAACAGCTTTTGCTCAAGGCAGAGGCATGGCTGAGGTGGTCATCGCACAACACCATCTGTGGCTGACTTCAACTGACCTCCCGGAGGGACAGAAAATTCATTTTCTGCACCACTCCATAGAGCCAACGGGATTATTCGGAAAAGCTCTGGATCGAATTCAGACCAGACTGGACCAGAGGCGCAAACAGGCTGAGGCTCTCCGGGTAGGCATCCCCAGAAGAGCCTTCATCCCCCCAGGGAGTCAGCTGGGAGCAGAGCCCCGCAGCCTCGACATCACTCGACCACACATGTCCCACCGCAAAAGCGGCCGGCATACGAGGCTACCCGCCTCGGGCCGAACACGCCTGGAGTAAGAACAGATTTGTTCCCCGCCAGGCTGTCAGGAACCGGGCCCACCTCGGCGAACTGGGACGCCAGACAGAAACAGGCCTGACGAACCAGGCCCTCTTCTTGACTTTACATGATTACCCGCCCACGCGGTAAGGGAAATGATCTTTTCACATCCAGACTTTGTTTGCAACATGGTACAAAAAGCTGGTGACTTTACTTTACGTACAAATCATGTTTTTTCTGCTGTGAGTGACATAAAGTCAACTATGTCGTTACACATAAGCACGAATAAAGCTAAAAAAACAGCCCCTATCAGTTTCTTGACTCAAAAAAAAAAACCAACAACACAGCAAACAAAACACAGTAACATCAGCAGCATGGCCCCCTCTGTTCTTCCAGCCGACATAAAGGGCGGGGGCCATCATTCCTCCTTCCCTCACGGCTCATGGGCTGTTAGTCTAATCAATAAACCCAGCTGGGTGCCTCGGGTCTATCTGTAACAGACGGTGCTAGAGGCGCTGGCAAACAGGCCCGTCGGTCCTCACAGAGACAGGTGAGAGGGGTCACGTGTTCCAGTTCCCGCCCCGTAGTAAATCACGGGGCCGGCAATACACAAATCAAATGATCCTGTGTCACGTACACGTTCCAGGGGTGTGCGACGACAGAACCTGGCAGCCCACCTTCTGGGCCGTCTCCTATTCATTGGATTCCAGTAAGTGACGGGGGGTTTACAACAGAAGCCCACAGGCCAAAACCAGTGTCACACGTTCACAAAGGAAGTGGTGATGATACTGTAGCTTGTGTAAACACTCAATGCAGAGCAGAAATGGCACTAGGGCTAAATCAGATTCCTCTTCCTTCTAATCAAAGGGGACTGGATTTTCTGCCACCAGACAAACAAAAAAAAAACGCTCAACACGGAGGACTGTCTCGGACAGCTTCACATCCATCTGCTGAAACTGTCCACTTATCCTCAGTGGGCAATGTGCCCTGCTCAAGCAATGATCCTGCAGCGTGTGACCGCGCTCGCTACACAGAATCAGTTCTACTATTAAACGAGACCCCTCCATCAGGTGAAACACAACCTCCCGGAAGTTCAACAGGCTCCAAGGCACTGATGAGACCGGAGAACAGTGATCCAGACCCAACTACGAAGCGGACTGGAGTCAGGAGGTCTGCTCGTATCCAGAACTTGCACCTACTCCGAACCATGACTCCCCACAAGAACAAGAAAAACAGGCATTCTGTTCCGCCTTTGGCCAATAATTTCAGCAGATTGCCTTTGCCTCCTAACACTCTCGATGAGAGAGGTATGGAGGTGCATCTGCAGGAGGGCCTTCTCCCTAACCTGGTTGACCCTCAAAGGGCCACAGAAATCAGGACCCTCGAGGAGGAGCTGGCCCTGCCACCTGCTCCTCTCCAGGGACCCACCACGTCACCAGAAGGAACAGCCTCGCCACTTATGCTGAGAGCTGTGGCAAATTTCAGCTTGGAGGCTGAGAGGAACAAACTGGTGGCCTCAGGCCTGCCCAAGTATGTGGTAAATACCATTCAAAACGCACGAGCTGTGTCAACACAGTCTCTCTACGCCCGGAAATGGCGTATTTTTGAAGCTTGGTGCATGGAAAGAAATATTATTTCTTATTCATGTGACTTGGTCCAGCTCCTCACCTTTCTTCAAGACCTGCTTGAGAAAAATCGATCTTTCTCAACCATTAAGGTGTTTTTATCAGCTATTTCAGCTTGTCACGAGGGCTGGGGGAGCAGGACACCTGGCGCGTATCCACTCTTAATAAGATTTATGAAGAACGTGCTGAGGAAGAGACCCTCCAGCAGGATCTTGACCCCTGGATGGGATCTTACTCTGGTTTTGGGGGCTCTCTGTGACCAGCTACCTGGCCCCCTCTCCTGGAGGTCACCCAACTCCAGCCTTTGAACCACTGAGCGATATTAAGATAGATCTACTATCTTATAAGACCGCTCTGCTTCTGGCTCTGTGCTCGGCAAAACCTGTGGGTGACCTCCATGCCTTGTCCGTGCACCCAATGTGTACCAGGTTTGCCCCTGACGGGTCAAAGGTCACCCTAAGGCCTAATCCTGCGTATATCCCTAAGGTCCTGACTATGAACCCCAGAAGTCTGGACTTTCATCTCTCTTCTTTTCCTCCTGCTCCTGTCCTCACTCAGGAACAGAAAAGGTTGAAGGTTCTCTGTCCCGTGAGGGCTTTAAGCACTTACATGCAGAGAACAGCTGAATGGAGAAAAAACAAACCAACTGTTTGTGTGCTTTGCAGCACCTGCTACCGAAAAGGCCCTATCAAAGCAGCTCCGATAAGCTGCCATTTTTGGACTGTTTGGTGCATATGGAGGGAGATGACCAGGCGGCCGTGGTGTAGTGGTAATGGCAGTCGACCCCTGATCGGAAGGTTGGAGGTTCGAATCCCGCATCCGCCCACCATGTGTCGTTGTGTCCCTGGGCAAGACACTTAACCCCGAGTTGCTCCCGGTAGGTCTGGATGGCGCCTTGCAAGGCAGGCTACCACTACCGGTGTATGAATGTCTGAATGAATGGGTGGATGGCTGGTATTGTAAAGCGCTTTGGGGCTCCTCACAGGGGGCTGGAAAGCGCTATATAAAAAAGCTCCATTTACCATTTACCATGTCATGCCAACTAGTTGTAGCAATGTTACAGCGGAAACAGCTGATCAGTCACATGACGTGAATGTTCGCTACGTCAGAACTGAGTTGGCAAATCTGTTTCCATCTCTCATTTTGCGCATCAGCTCTGTTTCGATAAACCCAAAACACACCTCAAGCGAGCGTATCAACTTCTTTGCAAATTAGAGGAAGTTAATTCGAATTGTGCCGTTTCCATTCACCTTTTCTGATGCGATACTTCAAAATGTGCATCAAGAAACCTTGATGGAAACACGGTTAGTGAGACTTTAAAAGGCAGAAACAGCAATTCACAAGTTCTGCCTGACCGAGAATGTGGCCTTGACGGCAGACTTATCTCAACTCCTCCTGGCATGTTTAGAAATAAACAAAAATACTTTGCCTGTCTCCTCACCCCTCCCTTCCCCAAGGCCTTAGACATGTGATGGGACCTCAACTGAGCTGATGACAACAAACACCTCTTATCTGGACAATAGCTGGGGGGGGGGGGGACTATGCTATGACCTTCCCTTTGAAATTAAATGTCTTCATGGCTTACATGTAACACATGTATTTATGTTGCTTTGCTGTGGTATTTTTTTGCCTCAGATCGTGCCCTGTCTAGGACACGGTGTGAGAGATCTTTTTTTTAATACCATCTCTCCACATGTTTTCTTCCCTTTCCTCATCTAAGCAAAATATTATTCTAAATAAGAATAAGATGGCCACACTTTCATAGTAGCAGCTTTGTGCACTCCACCCGACTTTTAGACGACTGTACGTACATATTCTCGATGGACCTCAGTGTAATGATAATAAAGTTTATTCTGATTCTGATTCTACCAGAGGCAGGTGTAATGCTCCAACGGTGAGAAGTCATCTACTGCCTTTTATACTCCTGGCATCTCATTAAGGAGGTTATCTTCAGGTGTGGAACTGTTGGCGCTCTCTAGTGTCTTGAGAGCAGCAGGAAAGACAGGAACTCCCACAATTATGTCTTATTGTATTTCTTAGTTCATATCTAAGATCTTATTATTGTTTTTATTTTACAAAATTATGCATTTGTTGAATGCAACTGGGACCTTGTGTACACAATTTTGTTCCATAACATGTACCACATGAGATGCAAATGGCAATAAAGAAAACCTTGACATTGACCTTGAATTCCAGTTTGTGGTCTTTTCTTTCTGCTTGCCATAAACCAGTGACGTGTGGTGAGGTTAATGGCTGGTGAGGCACTGTGCAGATTTTTTTTTTCATATGAATAATAAAAAACAGACAAAAAATGTTCTCCATGTTTTGGCTTCTGTCTGCCATAGCTTCGTCAGCGCTTTGGATACTTTGGATATTATTATTTTCTTCTTTTATAATACATGAACCCTACAGAATAGTTTATTCACCATTTGATTGGCAGCAGTTAACGGGTTCTGTTTAAAATCTCATATCAGCAATCTTTACACATAAAAACTGTAGCACACAAAAAAACATTTAATTTGAGAAATTTTTATTTTAGTCTTACCTTTACTTATAAATTAAATTAAACTATAACAAAATCTATTTTTATTTTACAGAAAAGAGCTGTGAGAATTATTACAAGAAAGCCTTAATGTCATCTATCTAATATATTATTTAAACAACTCAAAGTACTGAAGTTTTATGATTTGGTGGACTATAATATTTTGTTAGT
>JBBPBX010013175.1:30178-52801 GCA_038048925.1 Garcialebias charrua | reverse complement strand
ATCTGACCCATCACCTGTAAATAAAAAGAACACATATTTTTGTAAACTCTGTCTCTTGTTCAATCTGCCACTTGGCATCAAACACTAATCAAAATCATATTACTCAAGATGTTCTAGAGAGGATGTGTTATTGCTCCTGCAAGTTCTAGGTTCAATCCAAGTTCTCCACCCAGTCAGACCTGCCTAGAAAACTTTAAGGGAGGCACCCAGGGCCAGGAGGCATCCGGATTCGATGTCAACCATTTCAGCTAACTCCTTCTGAGGAGCAGTAACATCTCCTTCACTCAGATTCCCTAACTCATCTTAAAGCTGAGCCTGGACACCCTATAGTAAAAGCTAATTTTAGCCACTTGTGTCCAGGATTTTATTCTTGCAGTCATGATCTATGCCTCATAGCCACAGAGCTGTAGCACAGATCATAACTGACTATACCGATTTCCTCTGCAAATAAGCAAAAACTTCCGATTTTAAGTTTGTGTAATGATTGAATGAATTATGTTTGTCCACTAGATGGCAAGCATGAGTTTATGTGAATGCATAAATGTAAAGAAAAGAACAACAGAAGTAGTTAGTCAATGAGAGACACCTGTGAGCAACCTGTGTGAGCAGCTTCACAAAAGATACTATAATAAAAGTGTCTGGAAGATACACAACGTCTGGTTAATTTCAAACACAAATATAACATGGTGTCAGGAGTGAACTGAGTGGCAGCCATGGACCTGAAACCACCGGAGAGCTTGAAGCTGACGGGAAACGTGGATGAAAATTGGCGTGCCTTCAAACAACGTTTTCAACTATATGTTGCTGCAATGGGTTTGGAGACAAAGCCGGATGCCAGAAAGGTAGCAATGTTGCTGACCATAGCAGGAGCACAGGCTTTGGAAGTCTACAACACTTTTGTGTTTGATGACCCAGAAGACAAAGAAAAGTTGGATGTTGTGCTGAGTAAATTTGATGCTCACTGTTCTCCCAAGAAGAATGAATGCTATGAGAGATATGTGTTTCGTTCCCGAATGCAGACCCAGCATGAACCCTTTGATAACTTTCTGACAGATTTGAAGGTGAAAGCTCAGTCATGCAATTTTGGCCTGCTAAAGGACTCTATGATCAGAGACCAGATCGTCTTTGGTGTGCGTGATGGAAAGCTCAGAGAGAGACTGCTGAGAGAAGTGGAACTGACCCTGGAAACAGCTGTAATGATGTGTCGGGCAAGTGAACTGTCTCTGCAGCAAGTGAGGACATTTTCTGAACTTTCAACAGGACAGACTTCACAGTTCAGTGACGGAGCTGCAGCAGTTGGAGCGGTGTCCTGCCAGAAGAAACAACATGCTCAAATGAGGCAGCTGCAAGAGGATTGCATTATCAGCTGTAAGCGCTGTGGGACACGGCATAATGTGAGACAATGTCCTGCTTATGGTAAGCAGTGTTTGAATTGCCGTGGAAAGAATCATTTTGCAAAACAATGCTTTATGAAGAAGAAAGAAGAGAAGAAGAGGAATCGTGTAAACTTGGTAGATGAAACTGACTTAAGTGACACATTCTTTATTGGTGTTGTGAGTTGTGAAAATGAGTCAGAAAAAGTGCACTGCGTTGACAGAGATGATAAATGGACAATTCCTTTGCTGACCAATGGAGCCATAGTTAAGTTCAGATTGGACACAGGTGCTAAGGCTAATCTCATAAGCATGTCTGATATAAAACAAATGCAACTAAAACCTCACATTAAGGAAGTGAAGTCGAGTCTGAGAGACTATAATGGACAATCAATTGAGTGCATTGGCACATGTCAGCTGAAGGTGACAGTTAAAGGATCAAAACATCTTGTGTTCTTCTCAGTTGTAAAGGAGGATCGTGAGTCACTTTTAGGTGACAAATCCTGTGAAGAACTTGGACTAGTGAAAAGAGTCTACCAAATAAACACTGAATTGAATGATCTCCATAGTCCTGCTGATGCAATGCTTCAGGATTATGAGGATGTCTTTCAGGGATTAGGTGCTGTACCCTGCACATACAAGATTCAGCTGAGAGAGGGTGCTCAGCCTGTTGTGCATGCTGCACGTCGCATTCCAACACCACTGAGAGAGGGGTTGAAAAATGAGTTGGACAGAATGACCAGTTTGGGAGTCATTAAAAAAGTGGAAGAGCCCACAGATTGGGTTAATTCCATCGTGATTACAAAGAAGAAGAATGGAGAATTAAGAATATGCATGGATCCAAAAGATCTAAATGAGAACATCAGGAGAGAACATTATCAAATACCCACTCGAGAAGAAATTATCAGTGAGATGGCTGGAGCAAGTTATTTCACCAAGTTGGATGCAGCACAAGGGTTCTGGCAAGTAAAGCTAGATGAAAGCAGTACCAAGTATTGTACTTTTAACACACCTTTTGGAAGATTTTGTTTTCTAAGACTCCCTTTTGGAATAAAATCTGCACCTGAGATATTCCATAGAGCGATGGAGCAGATCATAGAAGGCTTGGAAGGAGTGAGAGTCTACATTGATGACATCATCATCTGGGGATCAACAGCTCAGGAACACAATGACAGATTGAGACGCGTCATGGAGCGCATACGAGAAAATGGACTAAAGCTCAATAAAAATAAATGTGAGTTTGGGGTCAAAGAAATTATGTTTCTCGGAGACAAACTATCTGCCCAAGGTGTTCAGCCAGATGAAGAGAAAATAAAAGCCATCTTGAAGATGCCACAGCCTGTCGACAAAACGGGTGTCCTGCGCATCATGGGGATGATCAATTTTATAGGAAAATTCATTCCAAATTTGAGTGCCAAGATGACAAACATTCGCAGACTCTTGAATAACGATAGTCAATTCCAGTGGACTGAGGTTCATGATCAAGAGTGGAAGGAACTGAAAAACTATCTGACTACTGAACCAGTGCTCACCTTCTACGATCCTACTAAAGAACTAAAGCTGTCTACAGATGCCTCAAAAGATGGACTGGGAGCAGTTCTTCTTCAAGCTGAGAATGAACAATGGAAGCCAGTGGCTTATGCGTCCAGAGCCTTGACAAAAGCTGAATGCAAATATGCTCAAATAGAGAAGGAATGTTTGGGGCTGTCTTATGGATTGGAGCGGTTTCATAACTATGTGTATGGTTTACCATCTTTTTTAGTTGAAACAGATCACCGGCCCTTGGTTTCTATCATCAGAAAGCACCTGAATGAAATGTCACCGAGGATCCAGAGGCTTATGATGAGGATGCAGAGGTATGATTTTACACTGATCTACACTCCAGGGAAACATCTGATTCTTGCTGATGCTCTGTCCAGAGCCCCTACGGACAATGCTGTGAGTTCAACTGAAGAGGATATTCAATGTCATGTGAATTTGGTGTCCACTGTGTTGCCTGTGTCAGACAACAAGTTGAAGCATATAGTTGAGGCAACAGCTAAAGACACAGAGTTACAGTTGGTCATGCAGAACATGGAGGAAGGATGGCCAATAGGCTCATGTTCACAGTTTTTCAAAGTTAAAACTGACCTAAGTGTTGTAAATGGACTGCTGCTGAAAAACAACAGAATTGTGATTCCACAAGTATTAAGACAAGATATTCTGCAGCGGATTCATGAGGGTCACCTAGGCATTGAAAAATGTAAAAGAAGAGCTAGAGAATCTGTTTTCTGGCCTGGAATAAATAAGGACATTGAGGTGCTAATAAGCAAATGTGAAACATGTCAGACTTTTAGAAACAAACAGAGCAAAGAACCTATGATAACAGCTGACTTTCCAACATCACCATGGCTGAAAGTAGGAATGGATTTGTTTCATTTTAAAGGAAAAAACTATTTAGTAAAAATGCCAGCCTTTGCTCCTTCTCTTTCCCTTTTAATCACACTTTAGAACAACACTCACCAACAGTACATTTGGGGACGGGGGTGTGTGTGTCGGGGTCTTGATTTGTTAATTTCGATTTTATTTATTTATGTATTTATTTATATATATATATTATTTATTTATTTTTCTCTTACCCCCCCCTGGTTGCCTGGCGGACATTCTGGGGATGGGCTGTCAGGGGTTGTGCTGGGGTGTGGGGAGGTTCGGGGCCTGCGGATTCGCCGTGGGCGGGGCTGGCAGTGCGCTCCCCCTGGGGCTGCTGGGACTCGAGTGTCCTGTCCTGTCGGCAGGGCGCGGGATGGGCCGGATCTTGGATATCTGCTACTCTCCACCCCAGAATGAATGGGCCTACCTCCTGGGTTTGGATGTGGGCTGCCCCATGCAGAGAGCAGGTACATGTCTTGGACCTAGGGGGTATAGAGTGTGCATCGGGATTATGAATGGAACATGTCGTTATTGTTTGTCTTGTGTGACTGAGGGTGAGGATGAGGGTGGGTCTGAATGAGTATATCTGTGTATGAATGTTTAAGTGTCAGGCTGGGTTTTGGACTGCCCCCTCTCTGATACTTCCGAGGCTACTTAGTGTCGCGCTCCTGCCACATGGCCCCCCCTGGTAGGTGTTCCCTTGCCTGCGGGCGTGCTTGGGGCCCTCACTATCTGGGGTTGGGCGCTTGGGCGTTTGTCGGCTCGGCCTGGTGGCTGCCTGGTGGGGCTCGTGCCCTCTGGTCCGGTCGGGTCTGGGCCCGAGGGGTGGGCGTCCCCGGTGCCCGAGCCTCGGTGACCGGCCCTGGGGCTACGTCGGCGCGGCGGGCTCCGGCGGGGGCCTGTGAATTTGTCGCGGGCGACACCGGGGGGTCATTGTATGTGGTCGCTGGTAGGGGTTCGTCCAGTTCTTCCCCTTGGTAGGATCTGGGGAGTGGGCTAGTGGCTCGTCCTGTTCGGGCAGTCCTGGGGACTCTGGGCTCGGGGTCCTTCCTGGGGTCTTGGGCTTTGATCGCTCCTTCGTCTGCCTCGGGCTTTGGGGGGACGGATCTCTGATGCTTCACAGTCGCTACTAAATGTTCTATTGGAGGAACCTTATACACTTATGCATGCTCACAACCACACACAAATGGATGCAGGGATGTATATATATATATATATATATATATATGCAGATATGTAGATGGGTATATAAATGAATATAAAAGTATATGTATGTATACTACTGTATATATATAGTTGTAGATATGGGTATGTGTATTTATAGAATTCTACTGCAAGCTCATGAATATTATTAGTCTTTATGCATGTATGTTCCATTGTTGTGTTCTGTCATGTGCTTTGCAGGATTGTGGACGGAGGTTGGGTGTGTTTGCCTTGTGCTCTTTTGGTTGATAATTGTTGATTTGTTGCCTTACTTTCTCTTTTCTTTCTTTCTCTCTTAAAAAAAAAAAAAAAAAAAATATTGGAGTGAGAGGATGGCTAAAAGGTGTGAAGGGAGGCCATCTATAAATGGAAAAAAAAAATGTAAAAGAAGAGCTAGAGAATCTGTTTTCTGGCCTGGAATAAATAAGGACATTGAGGTGCTAATAAGCAAATGTGAAACATGTCAGACTTTTAGAAACAAACAGAGCAAAGAACCTATGATAACAGCTGACTTTCCAACATCGCCATGGCTGAAAGTAGGAATGGATTTGTTTCATTTTAAAGGAAAAAACTATTTAGTAATCATGGATTACTATTCAAACTACCCTGAGATGGCTCTGTTAGCTAATATATCATCAAATTGTGTCATCACTCATGCTAAATCGATTTTTGCAAGGCATGGCATTCCACATATTGTGGTGAGTGACAATGGCCCATGTTTTAGTAGCAGAGAATGGCAAGATTTTGCTAAACAGTATGATTTTCAACATGTAACATCAAGTCCACATTATGCTCAGTCAAATGGGAAAGCAGAGAAAGGAGTTCACATTCTTAAACAGCTTCTGAAGAGAGCTGCAAATAGTAACTCTGATCCGTATTTAGCTTTATTAAGCTACAGATCATCACCATTACAATGTGGATTCTCACCTGCTGAACTCTTGATGAATCGGAAGATTCGTACAACTTTACCAAGTTATAACAGTGATGAGCAAGTTGCAAGGAAGTCATCAAAGTTGGAGTACAAGTTACAAAAGCAGAAAGTAAAACAAAAGTCATATTATGACAGATCATCTAAGATTCTACCCCCACTGTCATACAAGGACCCAGTGAGGATTCAGGATGATGAGGGATGGAAGACGAAAGCAACTGTTCTGCAAGAAGTAGCTCCACGTTCATTTGAAGTGAAAACTGAAGATGGACAAGTTCTGAGACGAAATCGTCGCAGTTTGTTGAAGACTCCATTAGAGCCTACTGATGAGTCGAGTGAAGATTCTAAGGACTCTCAGATTATTTCTAATACTGAAACACATTGTGACGTTGACAGTATGGACAGTATTAGAGACATTCCACCTGCGTTAAGAAGATCTACCAGGGTGGTGAAAAAACCTGAAAGGTTGAACTTGTAAAAAAAAGGAAGATAGAAAAATAGAAAAAAAAAAAAAAAAAAAAGGTTGAAATGTCTATTTTGTAATTCATGTTCTTAATGTGTCTCTCATGCAATGTATGTTGTAACATTCTTACTTTAAAGAAAGGAGGATGTAATGATTGAATGAATTATGTTTGTCCACTAGATGGCAAGCATGAGTTTATGTGAATGCATAAATGTAAAGAAAAGAACAACAGAAGTAGATAATTAAGGAGAGACACCTGTGAGCAACCTGTGTGAGCAGCTTCACAAAAGATACTATAATAAAAGTGTCTGGAAGATACACAACGTCTGGTTAATTTCAAACACAAATATAACACTAAGTTTTTAGCATCAAGCTAAGATTTTTTTAGCATCAAGCTAAGTTTTTTAGCATCAAGCTAAGTTTTTTTAACATCAAGCTAGGTTTTTTTAGCATCAAGCTAGGTTTTTTTTAGCATCAAGCTAAGTTTTTTTAGTATCAAGCTAATTTTTTTAGCATCAAGCTGTTTTTTAAGCATCAAGCTGTTTTCTTTAGCATCAAGCTAAGTATTTTTAGCATCAAGCTAAGTTTTTTTTAGCATCAAGCTAAGTTTTTTACCATCAAGCTAAGTTTTTTTGGCATCAAGCTAAGTTTTTTTTATCATCAAGCTACGTGTGTGACACATTAAAGTTGAAACGTCTTTAAAACAGCTGAATTTACACAAACTTGCTGAGAAACATGATTTAAATGGAATTAAAGTCGGGACTTCTAGATGAAATGTTGTTGTTTTTGGTACTTTCTTCACACCGGCGCGTGTGCGTGCGTAGTACAGATGCTTCTGACGCCCTTGACCAGATGAACTTGATGGATTTGCTGGTTTATTCCCAGCATGGAAACCAGTTTGACTCTACATTCATTGAACATCCCATCACGACGTGAGTGAAACCTAAACCTTTTTAGATTTAAACTGTTAATTGATCCTGAATCTGGGTTTGACCCCGACCGGCTGGTCTGGACCTGAGTCCCCTCAGGGAACTCTAAATGTTGATGGTCCCTGTGGGAACTTCAGTCTGGTCTTGGTGGAGGTGTTCCCGCATGAACACGCAGATTTTTCAGGGTTTGAGCAAAGAATCAGACGTTTGGTTCTGAAGTTAGAAACGGTTTGAAGAAAGAAATATGCAGCCGCGTATTCAAAAATAAATCAATAAATAGTGTTATTTAAAAATTATTAATAAATTAGTTTTTTCCAAAATTTATTTTCTTATTAATTTTAAGATTTATTAATTTATTTAATAATGGAGTTTCATTTTGTGATTGTTTTATTGTGTAAAGCTACTTTACGTATTTCAGGATCACAAAATGAAACTCCATTATTAAATAAATAAATAAAAATAAATCTAGGATAAAAAACTAAACATTTCTATTTAAATGTTTTATTTTATGGGAACATTTATTTATTTAATGGAATATTGATTAATCGTTTTTAAATAACACTATTTATTATTTAATTTAGAATGAAATGGCTCTGCATAGCCGAGAACCTCCAACAGTGTTCAGTCGGGTCATCTGGACCAGCACCGTGTGGAGACACGTGGTTCTGATCTGGACCGGTTCTGTTTGTGTTCCTCTGTTCAAGACCTCACACTGTGTATGTGTGTGTGTGTGTGTGTGTGTGTGTTTGTGTGTGTGTGTGTGTGTGGTGTGTGTGTGTGTGTGCAGCTGAGATAAGGCTCTTTTCATTAACAATAATTGTCTCGTCCATTCACCGTTTCTTTTCGAGCCTTCGGGCTTTTTTCGTTGTTGCTTTGATTCTTCAGCAGATTATTATTGCTGCAGCTGTCGGGGGTCAAAGGTCAAACTGTGCCTTTAATGTGAAGTTAATTTCTATTCTTGTGGCGTCACACCCAAAGGCCTTTACACGCCCGTTAATTTATTATTTTCACTTTCAATCTAAACTAAATGAATTAATTTAGCAGCTGATTAATGTTTTTATCATCAAAATAATTAATAATTCACTGATTGATGAGAATTTTGTTTTCAGTCACAGAATCAACTAAATTATTTTTCTAAATTATTTTAAAAAAGACTAAAGAAAATCAAACACAAACTAAATTATTTTAAAGCTGCTCCACATTTATTTGAACAAAAAACATCTAGTCTGCACATTTTAATGTTTTTCATCTCTTTAATAAAACTCTGTTTAATAAAAACAAATAAAAATAAAGTAAAGATCACTGAAAAATAAAAATGATTAAAGTTCATTTTGTAAGAAGACAATAAATCAAATATAACAACAAAAACATATTTATTAAATAAATGAAGCCATTTAATTTAATTTAAGGAAAAAAGCTTTAAATAAAACAAAATCAAATCTAAACATCTTCAACGATAAAATATGAAACAAAACTTTATTCTACTGATTCTAACATTTTATGAACTCTGACACGACAGCTGCTAAAAGAAGAAAGAACCCAAACGTTTCAGCACATGACGCTGCTATTAGCTGTTTCCTCAAGGTCAAACAGGAACGTGAAGGTCGTCGCTGTAAAATAAATCAGAGCTCGGAGCTCGGACGACAGAATCATTTAAACATTTGTCCTCGGCGTCCTGAAGGCCCGCGGCGCCGACCCAAACCTCCAGAGACGTGATGTAGGAGCAGAGCGCCGAGTGCCGAGCCCGCTGTCCGACAGAACCAACATCAGCCTGCAGGCCCGGTCCACTCAACAGAACCAACATCAGCCTGCAGGCCCGGTCCACTCAACAGAACCAACATCAGCCTGCAGGCCCGGTCCACTCAACAGAACCAACATCAGCCTGCAGGCCCGGTCCACTCAACAGAACCAACATCAGCCTGCAGGCCCGGTCCACTCAACAGAACCAACATCAGCCTGCAGGCCCGGTCCACTCAACAGAACCAACATCAGCCTGCAGGCCCGGTCCACTCTTTATAGAATCAGTTCATTTAGGCCTTCATGAATCCGCCCACACTTCCCAACATGACGTCAGCTTCAAACGTCATCGAGCTCAAATCAGAAAAATCGACTTGGATCATTGGAACATTTCTCAGAACATGTGACACGATATAAAAAACAAGTTTTAGACCAGGGGTCACCAACACGGTGCCCGCGGGCACCCGGGTGCCCCTAAGGACCATTTGAGGTGCCCCTGGACCTGTTCTAAAAATAGCACAACTCACTAAGCTGCATTTAAAATATCATTTTATTCAGTTGTTATTCTTTTTTTTTGTATTTATATATATTTTAAAATGTCTATCTTAAAAATATGTTCTTAAAAATATGTTTATTATACATTTTTTTCAATTTACGCTTTGTTATTTCCGAAGAGTTTATCAAACTGGTGCCCTTTGTATGACTCCGTACCCACGAAGTAGCTCTCAGTTTCAAAAAGGTTGGTGACCCCTGGTCTAGATGATTGATCTTAAAAATCCAGAACTCTAAAAACCAATGATCGTTAAACGATCTTGTTGTTGTAAACTATGAATCTAAAATTTAATTAGAAACCACAAATTACTAAACCTTGTAAAAACATTGAACTTGTCAAAATAAGAATTTATTTTAATGTTTCTGCAGGAACACGTTCCACACATGTAAATGTGTGGCGTGTTCATTATGACATGTGTTCAACTCAGAGGATGAAGACGTGCTCGTCTGTGATGCAGCGCTGCGGGTACAGGACTTTTATTGTGAAAGGACGTAAGGCTGTTCTGCTGCAGAACCAGAACCAGAACCTGCTCACGCTGAAGACGTCACATGTGGCACCGGCGGTGGGAAACCGACCGTGTGAGTCTTGGTTTGTGTTGCCGGAGTTAACCGTGGAGCACGACAACAGTCATTAGAGCCGTGATGAGAGCTCATCGTGAAGTTCCCGCCTCGCGCAGGAAAATATTTGTTTATGGTTCTTATGGTTCCCAGTTTGAGTCTCTGCAGGATTATGGTAATGATGGGTGCCGGGCCCCCGGCGGGGCGGGCGGGCGCTCTGCGGACCCTTATCAGCGCTCTGCAGTGGACCATCCTTCACACGGTCACATGACGGCAGACACCTTGATTCACGGCTCGCCGCCCTTATCACCAAACCCAGAACACAAAGCGCCGAACGGTGCCGCCGGCGGTCCGGTGGTGCAGCGGGTACCGCCGGGAAGGATCCACCTCGGGTTCCCAGAGGCGGCGGCGTTTCTGGAAAACCATCACGAAGCTCCAAGGAACCAAGAGGACGGGTCCAGACCCGCTGAAAAGAATCCAGAAAGTCCGGTTCTGAGGGCGCTGCAGGTCTGACGTACCCCCGTCAGGTCAGACCGCGGCTCTGCGGCACCTTCAGAACCTTGGGGTCCAGTGACCTTCAGGTTAGACCACCAGAACCTTCAGCTGCACATCAGAACCTCTTCTTTGGGTGAAGCTGTGTACGGTTACCACGGAGACGGGAGGCAGCGCCGGATGCTGACCCACAGACCCGGTTCCACTCACCACGGACCAGAACCACTCAGCGTTTTGTTCAGGAGGCGACCCACTAACTTCAGTCTGTGTTTGGCTCCTGTCCCGGGGAGCGGCGCCGAGGGACCTGCGGCGGTGACGGGTCATGATTAGGTGTCGGCGGCGCCGGTTCTGCTCAGCAGATTTCCATCAGCAGCCTCAGCTGTGTGTCCGTCACGCTCCCACGCTCGCTCCTCATCTGTTCGCTCGCAGCTCGCCGGAGCCGAGCCCACAACTCATCTGCTACCGGCGCCGGGTCTGAACCATGCTGCCCGCCTCGGTCCAGGTCCTGGCGTTGGCGCTGGCGCTGCTGGGCGTGCTCGGCGCCGCCGTGGCCACGTTGCTGCCCAACTGGAAGGTGAGCGTGAACGTGTGGACCAGCGTGGTGACCCCCGTGTCGCAGATGCAGGGTCTGTGGATGGACTGCGTCTGCTACAGCTCCGGGGTCTTCAGTTGCACCGTCAAGCCCTCGGTTCTGTCCCTGCCGGCGCCGCTACACGCCATGCGGGCCGCCATGGTTCTGTCCTGCATGGTGGCCGCCTTCGGACTCGTGCTCGCTGCCCTGGGGCTCAAGTGTACCCGCTGGGGGGGCACCCGGCGAGCGAAGGGGCACACGGCGGTGGCGGCGGGCGCCTGCTTCGTGCTGGCCAGCCTCCTGGTTCTGGTCCTGGCGTCCTGGTTCACCAATGACATCATCACTGCCTTCATGACCTCTGACCTGCCGGACAGCAGCAAGTTCCAGCCCGGAGGAGCGCTCTGCGTCTCCTTCGTCTCCGCCGGGTTCCTCCTGGCTGCAGGAGTCATCTTCTGCCTGTCCTGCCCCAGAAGGAGGTCCAGCGACCCGGACCGGCCGGCGCCGCAGAGGGACAAGCAGCGAGGACAGGAGCGGGGACAGGAGCCAGAGGAAGTCCAAAACAAAACTGTCCAGCTGCAGACGGACGAGGTGAAGCAGGAGAGACTCTCTGTTGACCGGGACCAGGTCCAGGACCGGGTCCAGGACCGGGTCCAGGACCGGGTCCAGGACCGGGACCAGAGGCTGTTCTCGTCTCCAGCCAGACTTCGTTCAGAGTCGTCCCCGTCCAGACGTCCTCAGAAAGACATTAAGGACAGCTACAGCCTGCAGGAGTACGTTTGACGCTCGGAGCTGAGGACGAATGTGGAGTTGAAGCTGCAGCTTCTGGATCAGGACTGGGGGAGGTGGAGGAGGTGGAGCGAGGGAGGAGGAGGTGGGGGAGGTGGGGGGAGTAATTACTAAATGTTGGAAATGACAGATTGTGGATTCAGCTGAACGTCTCAGACGTAGGAGGCACCGAAATGTTGCACGTCCTTTAAAACCTGAAACGGCTTCAATCAACCAAAAACAGCCGAACCCCGAGCCAAACTGGGAGCATCGTCCAGCTGAAGACGCTTCTGAGACAATTTTCTGCTATGACCAACGGAAGTGACCGGGCTGGGGCTTCCGACTTTATCGACCAGAAGTTAAAAATAAACTAAAGAAGAAATTCAGAAAACAGCTGAACTCTCTTCTACTATTTTCTTCTTTCAGGAACAAGTCATGAGTTCGGCTGATTTATTGTTTATTTGAACAAAATGAAACTGGTCAGTCAAAAACCAAACAGGAGCGAAACCAGAGATGTTTCATTTCCTGTGAAGATACAGAGAGAACGCTTTTTACTGAAGAACTAGCTTAAAAACAGCTAAAACTAGCTAAAAAAAACATAAGGAAAAGTAGCTGAAAGGGCAGAAAGAAGCATAAACTACCAGAAAAAAGTGGTAGGAGTTCAAATGAGCAGGGAAAAAATGGAATTTGCTGAAAATGCTCAAATTTGCATAAAACTATTAAATAGTAGCTGAAAACAGAAGCTAGCAGAAAAAGATGGAAAGGAGCATAATAAGCTGAAATTAGCATAAAGAAGTTAATTAGGCTGAAAGTAGCAAAAAGTACAACTAAAAACTTGAATTTATTTGAAAACAGCTGAAATTAGCTAAAAATTCTAATAAAAAGTAGCTAAAAAGGTAGAACAAGCTCACATAAGCAGAACAAAACAGAAAGAACATGTTTGGTCAGTTAGACTGCAAGAAGCCAAAATGAGCACAACATAGTAGAAATTAGCTAAAAACAGCTGAAACTAGCAAAAAAAATAAACAGCTAAAATTAGCTTAAAAAAGAAGAAAACAGCTTAAAAGTCAGAACGAGGCTTAAGCTACCAGAAGCAAGTGGAGAGAGCACATTTTTGCTGAAATGGTTTGAAAAAAGTTGAACTGAGTGCAAAAAATGAGGAATTAGCTGAAACAGCTTAAATCAGCAGAAAACAGCTAAATAGTAGCTGAAATGGTCAAAAAGCTGAAATTAGCAGAAATGATCTGAAAGAAGCACAAACAGCTGAAATGAACAGCTGAAAGTAGCTGAAAAAAGTTTAGATTAGCAGCAGGAAGCTGAAAGAAGCTGAAGCAGAACAAAACGTGAGAGGAGCAGTAAAAAGTTATGAAAACAGCTAAAGATGTGAAGGAGGCGAAATGAGCTCAGTCCAGTTTCTGTGAGGACAACGTTTCAGAAAAGGCTAAATATTTCAAAGAGCTAAAGTTGCACCACCCTTCTCCTGAAGGAGCTGAACGTTTTGATAATTGTCTGAGACAGCTGAAAGATGAGAACTGAACATCGAACGTGACACGATGGAAGAAAA
This sequence comes from Garcialebias charrua, assembly GCA_038048925.1. Lineage (NCBI taxonomy): Eukaryota > Metazoa > Chordata > Actinopteri > Cyprinodontiformes > Rivulidae > Garcialebias > Garcialebias charrua. The sequence goes on along the minus strand of JBBPBX010013175.1, from coordinate 39,257 downwards.
GTAACGAGGAAAACGAGCACGTGAATTTAACATGTGCAACTCATGAACGCAACAATCAAACGCTTCTGTTCCTGGAGCTGCTTCCAGGAGAATGTTTCAGCTGTTCAGGTGCACAAGACACAGTGTTGCCAAATATTTTTTAAGTTACATTAATAATAGTTATAATAATAATAGTTATAATAATAATAGTTATAATAATAATAATAGTTATAATAATATTAAATACGTGAGAGTTTTAGGGTCCATGCTAGCCTGGTTAAAACCACACCCTGTCCTTCACTTCGCTTTGGACTAGGGTCTGGCATTCCTCCCATTGAAAACGATTTCTCCTGGAGATTTTTGAATGGACCAATCAGAGAACAGAAGGCGGAGTTTTGTTAGTTTAGCCTGGCGAGGTCCAGGCTATCAGATAAATTGCTCAGAAACCACTCGGTGGATATTTTTTCTGCCACCAGTGTGTAATTATATGGCTCTAATTTACTGACTGTTGGCCTAGATAAAACATTTGAGATAAAATTCGATTTTTTATCATTTATTTTCGTAGCGCACCCGAGGCTGTTTGGAAAATGTCAAACCGAAACTATTTAAATCCAGCAGATTTGACCATTTCGTGAATTGATTTAGGAACTGTTAAGCTCAGGAACACTTCTGATATAACGTCAGCTAAGAAATATATTTTTTATCAGCAGAGAAATAATAGTTTTTTACCTTGTTTTGATGAAAATTCCTTCGTGGCGGCAGCCATTTTGAATGACGACGTCAGTCGACATCGTTCAAAACTCCGCCTTCTGCTCTCTGATTGCTCAGGAACACTTCTGATATAACGTCAGCTAAGAAATATATTTTTCTCAGCAGAGAAATAATAGTTTTTTACCTTGTTTTATTGAAAATTCCTTCGTGGCGGCAGCCATTTTGAATGACGACGTCAGTCGACGTCGTTCAAAACTCCGCCTTCTGTTCTCTGATTGGTCCGAACAAAAATCTACCGGAGAAATCCTTGTGGATGGGGGAAGTCCCAGACTGTGAAGTGAAGGGAAATGAGAATTGAGCGGAGCTGTGCAGGAAGGCGAGGGCCAGGCTAGGTCCATGCAAAATATTATTGTTTGTTAAAAAATAAAAGCCCAAATATAAAACTGTTTTTGTATTTCTGTTCACCATAAACATAAAAGTTGACGTGAACACCACACATTGTTTGGGACGACCTTCAGGTTGTGCGCTCGCCAGGTGCACAAATCCCTTTTTCCCGTGCACACTTTGCAATCACAACGCCTGTGGGTCCAGAAGCCCTCCCTCTTCAGCACGTGCAACCATTTGGGTCAAAATAAGATGGAGTGCAACAGAACAATGTTGCGTCATTTCTTATCTGGCAACCCTGCAGGTGCCCAAAGGAAAAGCAGGTAAAGAAATGAAACACAAAATCCTTTTCACTGAAAAGTTTCATGAACATTTACAAGATTTAGTTTTGGTGGGAAAGAGGAGTGGTGGAGCAGAGGTTAGAGAGGGGAGGCCTGTGATTGGAAAGTCGCCGGTTCAACTCCCTGGACCGACGACATCAAAACGTGTGAGGGAAAGGTGAAGCAGCCATACCTGCCTCCACCCACATTGGCTCCACTCTGGGCCCTTGAGCAAGGCCCTTACCCCCACCAGCTGTAGCTCTCTGCATCAAAACGCTGATTTTAATAAAATGTTGCAGTGACAGGCGTCACCACGAGGTGGCATCGCCATGAGGGGGTGTCGCCACCAGGGGGCGTGAGCGCGTCAAAGCGCCATCGAAGATTTCATTCCAAGAGTGATGCAGAGTCCAGATTTTGTTTTAGTTATTTTCTGTCTTTTGGTGAAAAACATAGATTCTGTCGGTTCAGAGCAACATGCTCCAGCCATGACAGATCAATCAGATCAATATATTGATACGATACTTTTAGGCTTCAAACGACTGATCAATTAAAAACTGTTTTTATTCTCATGAAGTCCCACATTTCAGGAGATAGACTGATCCAACCAGCCACATCCCCCGCACGCACGCACGTACACACGCACACGCACACACACACACACACACATACACACACATACACACACACATACACACGTACCATACCAACAGGAGACTATAAGTTGTTCCTGTCAAGAGGGGACTTCTGTTTCTAGTTTGTTGAAAAAATAAAAACCCATGAAATGTTTTTACTTTAAACCTCTATTACCACAATATCACTGAAAATTTGACTTTTAATCATTTTTAAAGAAATTTCCAAGAGGGGACCTGGATCTCTGAGCGATGTTTACCTTACAAAGAGGGGACCTTTACATACTGCAATAGAACTGTCCCTACTACAATAAATTACTTTAACTCTATTAAGAAATTGATAATTTAACTTGAATGATATAATCTAATTAATTGTTTTCAATACAATTATTAACCAAATAGTGAAATTATGGCTACATTTGAAAAGGAGTAATATTTTGAATACTATTTAATGATGGCATAATAACAAGGTCGGCAGTATCAACAACAAATATATATATTTTTATATGGATTTTGTCCCTTAAGGTACTTAGGCCCCAGCGGCACGGGGCTAAGGGAAAGCCGGGCGCGCGCAGCTTAGCAGTAATCTTGATTTGCATTTCAATGTAAAGGTCCCAGCTTGGTCTTTATAGAATGACAGGAGTCCACTGTTGGCTGGTGAAGAACAACACAGGTCCCCACTAAGATAGAATGGAGCAACATACACACTCCAGGATGTGTGGATAAAGAAGAAATTAAAGCTACAGTATGTAAGATTGTAATGTAGTCTGTAACTTTTCAAACAATATATTTTTAACATATTTCTTCACTCAGTCACTATCTACTGACAAACTGATGTTAGACAAAGTAATCTCTGAAAAAAACTATAGTCCCCTTGCTTCTCTATCAGCATTTATAAAAACACTGAAAACACAGAGTGACCAGGACACTGACAGCCAATAAAAACAGAGTTTGTAACCAGCCAATAAAAACCAAGCTTGAATTCGAATCAGCCAATAAAAACAGAGCTTGAATTTGAATTTTAACAGACCACAAGGGGGCAGTGCCATATATGGCTCTGAGGGGGAGGGATCAGAATGCTTTGCTTGTTGAAATTTTTTCTAAGTGCTGATGTTCTACAGAAACTGCAGACTCCACCTTTAACTGAATTATTTTTAAGACAAAAATATGTAAGCTGAATCAAAACAACTTAAGGTGAACTATTTCAGTTGATATAAACTACAGATCCCAACATTTGTCAGACATGTTTCCCTAGCATGGAAAGGTTAAATGGTACAGCAAACCCCTTACTTACGTATGAGTTTGGGACATAAGAACTTTTCGCAGCTCGATTCTGCCGTAGCTAGGGGGTGAAAATAGCGTCCCGTTCGTAGGTCCTTATTCCATTCGTAGCTCGCGGAAATACCGCTAACTGAGCGTCGCGCACACATTTAAGCATGTACAGTAGTGTACTGTAATGTTAAACATTGCTATTCACATTTATAGAATAAATAAAAATATAATTTCTTACTTTGAGATGGTCAAAGCCAACATCTTAGGTTGCCATGCGTTGATTGTTGTTGGGCCGAGCAGCGCCGCGGCCGGTGAGCGAACCACGGCTGCTCGAGGGCCTGTGTTAGCTTCTGCTAGCCAGGCCATGAGCTGGTGTTGGAGCGGCGGTGCGGCGATCAATCTGCAGCTGCTGCTCCAGCCTGAGACGTCCACAGAGCTCACAGAGACGTTTCCAGCTAGTAATTAATCCATATGAAGCCATCCTGGTCACCAGTCTTCAAAGGCCGGCTCCCTGCAGCCGAAACTGACCTAAGATGGCGTCCGGTGTTCTGCTGTAACTAGTGACCCTGTAAACTGGAGACTTTCAAAGCAGCCGTGACTGACCTAATGGCCTCCGGTGTTCTGCCTTAACTTGTGACCGTGAAAACTGGAGACCTTCTTCCTGTTATGACCGGAAGTTGCACATTTATTACGCAATCATGACAAAAATGATCAGAAATGATAATTTTTATCATAATTATTATTTATAAAGCCTTTAAAACACATATGTCAAAGTGGCGGCCCGCGGGCCAGATCCGGCCCACAAAGCAATTATTTATGGCCCCCTGGATGATATTTAATAACTATTAGAGCCGGCCCGCAAGCCACAGAACACCGGCAGCCGGCTCTCAGCTGTTAACAAGGTGAAATGTCCGCTGCTAAGCTTCATTCTAACTCCGGCTGAAGTGGTGGAGGTGACATGTCCGCTGCTCAGCTTCATTCTAACTCCGGCAGAAGTGGTGGAGGTGGGGGGTGGGAGAAGTGACGATATTCCAATGCGCAGCAACACTTTCCTCAGCCCTCCCCATCTTGTTTTCTCACAGACATAGTCTCGCGAGTTTTGGGTGCGGTGACTCACGAGACTTTAGGACAGCAGTGGAGCTATCGGTGCGAAGTAAACATGGATGCAGAACTAGCAAACAAGCAAACGAAAACTTATTATTTTCACACAGAGTGGGAGGAGGAGTATTTTTTTGTTTATTCTAATTCGAAGTCTATTTGCCTCATCTGTAATTCGAGCGTTGCCTTGCCCAAAAAGTGTAACTTGGAGCGGCATTTCAAGACGATGCACAAACTGTTTGAGACAGATTTCCCTCCTAAAAGTTGTTTATGGACTCAGAACATGCGGGAGCTAAAACACAAGCTTGCAGCACAGCAATCGATCTTCACTCAGCCCAGCACAAAAGGTAAGGTTGCTACGATCGCCTCCTACCGTGTTAGCTGCATCCTGGCTCAACATAAGAAGTCTTTCAGTGATGGAGAAGTTATGAAAGAAGCGTTTATTATTCTGCATTATTCACCTGGATTATTGATCATAAATCAGGATGTTATTCTGTGTTATTTACCTGGATTATTGAGCATGCATCAGGGTGTTATTCTGTTATTCACCTGGATTATTGAGCATAATCAGGATGTTATTCTGTGTTATTTACCTGGATTATTGAGCATGCATCAGGGTGTTATTCTGTTATTCACCTGGATTATTGAGCATAAATCAGGATGTTATTCTGTGTTATTTACCTGGATTATTGAGCATGCATCAGGGTGTTATTCTGTTATTCACCTGGATTATTGAGCATAATTCAGGATGTTATTCTGTGTTATTTACCTGGATTATTGAGCATGCATCAGGGTGTTATTCTGTTATTCACCTGGATTATTGAGCATAATTCAGGATGTTATTCTGTGTTATTTACCTGGATTATTGAGCATGCATCAGGGTGTTATTCTGTTATTCACCTGGATTATTGAGCATAATTCAGGATGTTATTCTGTGTTATTTACCTGGATTATTGAGCATGCATCAGGGTGTTTTTCTGTTATTCACCTGGATTATTGAGCATAATTCAGGATGTTATTCTGTGTTATTTACCTGGATTATTGAGCATGCATCAGGGTGTTATTCTGTTATTCACCTGGATTATTGAGCATAAATCAGGATGTTATTCTGTGTTATTTACCTGGATTATTGAGCATGCATCAGGGTGTTTTTCTGTTATTCACCTGGATTATTGAGCATAATTCAGGATGTTATTCTGTGTTATTTACCTGGATTATTGAGCATGCATCAGGGTGTTATTCTGTTATTCACCTGGATTATTGAGCATAAATCAGGATGTTATTCTGTGTTATTTACCTGGATTATTGAGCATGCATCAGGGTGTTATTCTGTTATTTACCTGGATTATTGAGCATGCATCAGGGTGTTATTCTGTTATTCACCTGGATTATTGAGCATAAATCAGGATGTTATTCTGTGTTATTTACCTGGATTATTGAGCATGCATCAGGATGTTATTCTGTGTTATTTACCTGGATTATTGAGCATGCATCAGGATGTTATTCTGTTATTTACCTGGATTATTGAGCATAAATCAGGATGTTATTCTGTGTTATTTACCTGGATTATTGAGCATGCATCAGGGTGTTATTCTGTTATTTACCTGGATTATTGAGCATAAATCAGGATGTTATTCTGTGTTATTTACCTGGATTATTGAGCATGCATCAGAGTGTTATTCTGTTATTCACCTGGATTATTGAGCATAAATCAGGATGGTATTCTGCATTATTCACATGAGTTATTGATCATAAGCATTTATTGAGGCTTTATTTAATATTTTATTTAATTCATTTATTCATTCATTTAAAAGAGACAAAATAAAACAAATTCATAAAAAAAAAAAACATTGAATGAAAAGAGTGCAGAAAGAAGAAAAAAAACTTCTATCACCTCCTTATAATAAACATTGAACCAGTCCGGCCCTTGGCTTGTAGCAAATTTGTTTTTTTGGCCCTCGGTGTATTTGACTTTGACACCCCTGCTTTAAAACAACCACAGCTGCAACAAAGTGCTGTACACATGAAATTAAGAACATTTAAACACACACAAAAAAAAAAAAAGATTTTTTAATACAGTAATGTCATATTTTTATTAAATATGATACGTTCGTAGGTCCCGTTGTTCGTAGGTCGATGGAGTCGTAGGTAGGGGGTCACCTGTATATGAACTGAAATGCCAATAGTAAAAAGATCTGTAGTACAAAGTGGTCAGAATAAAGAGTAAAAAGTTTATTTACAGAGCACATTTTTAAAGAGAAATTTACAACAGCCTATGCCAAACCTATTCGAAAATAAGTGTCCACACTTAGTTTGTATGAAACAACACAACATACTCCAGGATCGGAAGATACTGCAGAAATTAAAGAGGCACTCACCCCACTGTGAAATGTTAGCTCCGCCCCAGACCAGATTCAAAAACCCATGAAAATGGGAGTGTCGAGAGACAAGGAGGGGAGGAGGTGGGTGGTTGTGCTGCATTCACGCCCCCTCTAGCAACAAACTAAAACTCCAGCAAACAACTTACAACAAGCAACAACAAAGAATAAATATGTAGCTGTATTTATCTATTCCCACCCGATCTATCCAAAACAAAAGGCTTGAAAAAATGAAAATAAATACTACAAGATATGCCATGACCGTGGATCAAACCAGGGCCTGTCGGACCCCAAGCCCGCTCCTACACCATTGCCCCATCTTGGCATTCATGCATTCATTCATTCATTCATTCAACCTTTATTTAGTCAGGTAAATCTTATTGAACCTCATGGGCTCATTTACGAAAGCGACCTGCTAAAACTAAAGAACGATGAACAGCAATGATAGAATTTCCTTAAACAATAAACAAACAATAAACAATAAACAATAGAAAACAAAAAAGAGAAAAAAACAAAAGAAAGAAAGAAATACTTTTTTTTTAACTGAGTGTCAAAAAACGAGCAAAACATAAGGTATTCATGCATTGCTCATCTATCGCACAATAAGAAAACAAATACAACCAAATAGTTTCGATGAAGTGAAAAGTATTCTTAAAATAAATATGTTAAAATATACAAATAACTAGTGCCATTCCGAAAACTATAATATGCTCTGTTGCAGTACGTCTCTGGAGTGCAATGTACCACTTCCATATAAGGTATGAACTGCAGCGAGGACCTTCTCATCTCTGCAGGGAATTGGCTCTGCTTGAACCACTTTTGTGACGTCAGAGTGAGAAAACACGTCAAAGTGAGAATCGTAGACCAATAAGAAAATTAAAGTGCAATTCCTCTGTTCAACCCATAGGACTACCGTAAACACGTTTTTAGACCAAATATTGCCGATTTAAACATATACGCACAAATATCTGAAAAGGAACACAGACATAGTGCTGTAAAACATTTAGAACACATTCTAGGGGGTTTATCAGCTAAAAAAATATTTTTGAGTTTAGTTCCTCTTTGAACTAATGTTTTTAGACATATTTATATCAGGCCATGTCACAGTCATGCCTGTACAAAACCACACTGGTGTTCAGAGACCATGACACACCTCTTATTACCTTCTTTTGAAGGCTTTCAAGTTTCCTGATATAATTACTTTAAGTGTTGCATCATTCAAAATAAAAAATGTCCCCTCTTGGTTGGAGGGTCCCCTGTTGGTGAATGTGTAACGACGCATATGTCCCCTGTTGGCTAGGTACACAAGTGCACATACACACACACACACACCACTGAGCGACAGAGCTCTCACATCTGTTTTTTTTAACACTAATACTTTGTTTAGTTTAATTGTTTGTTAATTTTTTTTGTTTAATTGTTTGTTTGTTTGTTTGTTTGTTTGTTTAATTGTTTGTTTGTTGTGTTTCACAATACAAACAGAAAATAAAACAGACTTTGAGCAGCTGCCGGGACTGAGACAAAGGAACTCAAAAAGAATTCAGAGTAAATGATTGAAGTTTAGTTTTTAAGAGCAGCTGGTTCTGGTTCTTGTCCTGGTTCTGGCTCTGGTTCTAGTTCTGGTTCTAGTTCTTGTCCTGGTTCTGGCTCTGGTTCTTGTTCTTGTCCTGGTTCTAGTTCTGGTTCTTGTCCTGGTTCTAGTTCTGGTTTTTGTCCTGGTTCTGGCTCTGGTTCTTGTTCTTGTCCTGGTTCTAGTTCTGGTTTTTGTCCTGGTTCTGGCTCTGGTTCTTGTTCTTGTCCTGGTTCTGGTTCTGGTTCTTGTCTTGGTTCTAGTTCTGGTTCTGGCTCTGGTTCTTGTTCTGGTTCGTGTCCTGGTTCTAGTTCGGGTTCTAGTTCTTGTCCTGGTCCTGGTTCTGGCCCGTCCTCTCTGCTCTGGACCAGCTCTGAGCTCTTTTCTTGTTTCAGCTGCTGAACAGACGACGTGGAGCTCCTTCAGTGTTGTTGGTTAAAGAGTTCAGATCCATGTTTTCCTCTCAGGTGGGGGATGGATGGGGTAATTCATGGTGGGGGGAGGGGGGCGAGGTAATGATGCTCTTTGCTTTCCCATTATCTTCTGTCCACGGCTGGCTGCACCCTACGCACAGCCCCCACCCCCAGCTTCATCTGGATGAGGAGGAAGATGGAGCCTCGTCATCATGGAGCTCGTTCAGTGGGCAAGGTGTCCTCTGACCTGACAGTTGTCAATCACAGCCTGCCGAGCCGAACGCCCACTCTGAGTGAAATCACCTCCATGTGGACAGAAAGAGTC
>JBBPBX010013175.1:0-24351 GCA_038048925.1 Garcialebias charrua | reverse complement strand
CAGATGTGATCGTTATCTCTAAAACTTGGCTCAACAAATCTGTTTTGAAAAATGACCTGGCAATCAATGAATTTAAGATCTATCGTTGTGATCGTATTAAAAGGGGAGGTGGAGTCGCTATTTACATCAGAGACTCTTTGACTGCCATGATTGTGTCTAAAAAAACAATTGCAAACCAGTTTGAGGCTTTAGCTGTGAACATCAGTTTGAAGGGAGGTCAGATCATAACTGTTGTAGGTTGTTATCGTCCCCCCTCCGCAACACCTGAAGCTCTGTCCTCCCTGACTGAATTCATAGGAAATTTAAAACACATTGGGCCTCATGCAAGAACCGTTCGTACGCACAGATTTGTTCTTAAATTGTGCGTATGAGTGATTTAGGAGCATTTGTGGCATTCAACAATGTTTTCGTATCCTAAGATTTTTTTCAGATACGAACAAAATTTACGAGTGGTCCAGACCTGTCGTATATTTTACGAGCAGTCAGTCTGCTGTTATCCAGACGGATTTTCTTCACTAATAACTTTATATTTCGTTATTCAGAAAATATTTTGAGTCCAAAGAAATCACGCACCATAATTATTTTTGACAATAGGTTATTCTGTTTGAATTAGAATTATAATTTTAAATGTAATAATGACTAACGGATTAAAATATTTAAATTAAAATCAATTTGTTATCAATGCCGTTTTCTAACACTACAATATTAATATGAAGATCTCAAACTAAAACCAACTTAAATTATGAATTAATTTAAGTTTAATTTGTCTCGGTAACGCAGAATTTACCTTGACCTCCTCCTGTTGCAGTCATAGAGCTCCGATAGCTCAGTGAGATGAGCGTTGGCTCGTCGTTCTGAACCTTATGGGTTCAATTCCCACATGGGACAACGTTTTTACTTTTCTTTCTTTTAATTCATTCCAGATTTAAAAAACACAAGAAAACTATTTACAATACTACGGAGCCCCCCAGGGGACGTGGAAAAAAAAAAATTTCTTTGCGTGCGCACGCAAACGTTTGCGTGCGCACGCAAAACTATTGCGAGGTAACGCAAAACCTTTTGCGTGGGAACGCAAAACCCTTTGCGTTCCCACGCAAAAGGTTTTGCTTTACAGACACCATGGGAGGGGTTCCTTTAAAAGAAATGTGGACTCAGTAATACAAGCATGTCACAATGGCGCAACCAGTAACGCATCGGCTTGCCGCTCCAAAGGTCACGGGATCGATTCCCTGTCGGGACAACATTTTTTTTTTTTTTAGATTATTTATTCATTCCAGATTAAGAAAACAGAAGAAAACTATTTACAAAACAACAATAAAAACTTTCAATTATATAATCATTCCTCTTTCTTATTTTGCTTAATGTCACAGAATAAACACAATAAAAACCTGTATTATCTGCAGCATTGTTGTTTGTGGCTCAACATTACGACAATGGAGCAGACAGTACCCTCAATTTAATTGAATTTTGAAATCATATATATCAAATATAAGGATGTCCAGTGTGTGCTGCAGTGGTAAAAGTAATTTTCCGTTGTATATTTCACGTTCAAGCTCCGTGGAATCAGCTGCGCTCTGTTTGTCCCTCTGAACTTGTGATTCTGTGTCAGAATTTCAGGGATAAGTTAAAAACCATTAAGCAAAATAAGAAAGAGGAATGATTATATAATTGAACGTTTTTATTGTTGTTTTGTAAATAGTTTTCTTCTGTTTTCTTAATCTGGAATGAATAAATAATCTAAAAAAAAATGTTGTCCCGTCTGGGATTCGATCTCGTGACCTTTGGAGCGACAAGCCGATGCGTTACTGGTTGAGCTACAGTGACATGCTTTCATCACTGAGTCCACATTCCTTTTAAAGGAACCCCTTCCATGGTGTCTGTAAAGCAAAACCTTTTGCGTGGGAACGCAAAGGGTTTTGCGTTCCCACGCAAAAGGTTTTGCGTTACCTCGCAATAGTTTTGCGTGCGCACGCAAACGTTTGCGTGCGCACGCAAAGAAAAAAAAAAAGTTCCATGTCCCCTGGGGGGCTCTGTACAATACAACAAGAAATAAAGCATAAAGTTTTTTTAATCTGGAATAAATAAATAATCTAAAGAAAGAAGGAAAAAAAAATAGTCATACCTTGTGGGAATCGAACCCACGAGGTCTAGATAAGGTCAGGAACAGCTAACGACACAATGCGTAACCCAGTGAGCCACCTGGACGTGTGTATAATTGAAGGTCCACATTTATTATAAACAAACATTCTTTGGCTTTAGCTGGTCCTTTAATCCCATGAGTGACGCTGCTAAAAAGGACAAATTTGCTTTTCTCGACCTCGGAGAGCAGAACTTCAATCTCCGCACCCGTAAAGTTCTCCTTTTTACTTTTCGCTGTCATTTTGGTTTGACTACTGTTGTTTAATCTGATTGCTGGAGATAAGGGGCAGATATAATAAGATTTATTCTTCTTTCTGCCACCTTTCATTTTTTTACATTTTGTACACTATCATTATGAGATTGCCTTGTATTGTTTCTTTTGTAAAAAAATGAACAAATTTAATAAACATAAACATAAACATAAACATTTGTATGAACGGACACTTCCTGCTCTCTGAGGCAGGAAACGTAGCCTTATATGGTGTTTTGAGGGGTGGGAATTATGTAAATAACCTCTCCGCGTGCACCTTCAGGTGGATAGAACAGGTGGAATTCATCATACGTACGCAGCTCATTTACACACTTTTCCTGAGGATAGAAGAGTTTGTTGAATCTGACGTGGCATGTTCGTATACGCTTCGTACGAACAAAAGTAAGAGAAATTTAGGATAAAAATACGAACATGTTCTTGCATGAGGCCCAATGAGATTGTTATGGTAGGAGATTTCAACATTGATTGGAATAAGTCGACCCCCCTCTGTGATATATTCAAGGAATGTTACCTTTCTCTCAATCTAACACAACTTATCGATTCTCCCACCAGACTAAACAAAAAATGTCCTGAAAAATCTTCCACCTTAGATCTGTTTTTCATAAATGCACCTCATAAGTTTCCTGGTACAGGTGTATTTGCTAACATTTTGAGTGATCATTCTATAATAGCAGCTCTAGATCTACTAAACTTCCACCTGCTGAGCCCAGAATAATTCAAAAAAGGGAGCAGAACCAGACTGTGGACTGGAACAGAACCAGACTGTGGACTGGAACAGAACCAGACTGTGGACTGGAGCAGAACCAGACTGTGGACTGGAACAGAACCAGACTGTGGACTGGAACAGAACCAGACTGTGGACTGGAACAGAACCAGACTGTGGACTGGAACAGAACCAGACTGTGGACTGGAACAGAACCAGACTGTGGACTGGAACAGAACCAGACTGTGGACTGGAACAGAACCAGACTGTGGACTGGAACAGAACCAGACTGTGGACTGGAACAGAACCAGACTGTGGACTGGAGCAGAACCAGACTGTGGACTGGAACAGAACCAGACTGTGGACTGGAACAGAACCAGACTGTGGACTGGAACAGAACCAGACTGTGGACTGGAACAGAACCAGACTGTGGACTGGAACAGAACCAGACTGTGGACTGGAACAGAACCAGACTGTGGACTGGAACAGAACCAGACTGTGGACTGGAACAGAACCAGACTGTGGACTGGAACAGAACCAGACTGTGGACTGGAACAGAACCAGACTGTGGACTGGAACAGAACCAGACTGTGGACTGGAACAGAACCAGACTGTGGACTGGAACAGAACCAGACTGTGGACTGGAACAGAACCAGACTGTGGACTGGAACAGAACCAGACTGTGGACTGGAACAGAACCAGACTGTGGACTGGAACAGAACCAGACTGTGGACTGGAACAGAACCAGACTGTGGACTGGAACAGAACCAGACTGTGGACTGGAACAGAACCAGACTGTGGACTGGAACAGAACCAGACTGTGGACTGGAACAGAACCAGACTGTGGACTGGAACAGAACCAGACTGTGGACTGGAACAGAACCAGACTGTGGACTGGAACAGAACCAGACTGTGGACTGGAGCAGAACCAGACTGTGGACTGGAGCAGAACCAGACTGTGGACTGGAGCAGAACCAGACTGTGGACTGGAACAGAACCAGACTGTGGACTGGAGCAGAACCAGACTGTGGACTGGAGCAGAACCAGACTGTGGACTGGAACAGAACCAGACTGTGGACTGGAGCAGAACCAGACTGTGGACTGGAGCAGAACCAGACTGTGGACTGGAGCAGAACCAGACTGTGGACTGGAACAGAACCAGACTGTGGACTGGAGCAGAACCAGACTGTGGACTGGAGCAGAACCAGACTGTGGACTGGAGCAGAACCAGACTGTGGACTGGAGCAGAACCAGACTGTGGACTGGAGCAGAACCAGACTGTGGACTGGAGCAGAACCAGACTGTGGACTGGAGCAGAACCAGATGTGGACTGGAGCAGAACCAGACTGTGGACTGGAGCAGAACCAGACTGTGGACTGGAGCAGAACCAGACTGTGGACTGGAGCAGAACCAGATGCTGGACTGGAGCAGAACCAGATGCTGGACTGGAGCAGAACCAGACTGTGGACTGGAGCAGAACCAGATGCTGGACTGGAGCAGAACCAGACTGTGGACTGGAGCAGAACCAGACTGTGGACTGGAGCAGAACCAGACTGTGGACTGGAGCAGAACCAGATGCTGGACTGGAGCAGAACCAGACTGTGGACTGGAGCAGAACCAGATGCTGGACTGGAGCAGAACCAGATGCTGGACTGGAGCAGAACCAGACTGTGGACTGGAGCAGAACCAGATGCTGGACTGGAGCAGAACCAGACTGTGGACTGGAGCAGAACCAGACTGTGGACTGGAGCAGAACTGTGGACTGGAGCAGAACCAGACTGTGGACTGGAGCAGAACCAGACTGTGGACTGGAACAGAACCAGACTGTGGACTGGAGCAGAACCAGACTGTGGACTGGAGCAGAACCAGACTGTGGACTGGAACAGAACCAGACTGTGGACTGGAGCAGAACCAGACTGTGGACTGGAGCAGAACCAGACTGTGGACTGGAGCAGAACCAGACTGTGGACTGGAACAGAACCAGACTGTGGACTGGAGCAGAACCAGACTGTGGACTGGAGCAGAACCAGACTGTGGACTGGAGCAGAACCAGACTGTGGACTGGAGCAGAACCAGACTGTGGACTGGAGCAGAACCAGACTGTGGACTGGAGCAGAACCAGACTGTGGACTGGAACAGAACCAGACTGTGGACTGGAGCAGAACCAGACTGTGGACTGGACCTTGAACATCTTTGGTTTCATGTGTTGTGTGAGGTCGTCTCGAGCTCCAGGTTCTGACCGGACTGGCTCTGGTCCAGTTCACCTGCAGGTCCCACATGAAGCAGGAGGCTCCTGAGCCTGGAGCTCCCCCTGCAGGTTTGATCAAGTTTGAACATTTCAGGAAACGATGTGCACATTTCCTGTTTTTATTTGAACTTTTTAATAAGTGTTGAAGTTTATTTGATCAGTTCTTGTGCTTTCAATCAAACAGTGACTCATCAACGAGCAGAAAGATTCAAACTGTAACCACAGGAAACTGGATTCAAGATGGCCGCCAGAGCCAACTGCTCTGAGCAAAAACTGCTCGAGCTGAGTTCAGCAGCATCACACCAGGGTCAAAACAACAACACTAAACAACAACAACACTGTAAACAGCAACACTAAACGCCATTGTAAACAACAACACTGTAAACAACAACACTATTGTAAACAAACAACAGTGTAAACAACACCATTGTAAACAACATCATTGTAAACCATAAACAACACAATTGCAAACAACATTGTAAACAGCAACACTAAACAACAGTGTAAACAACACAATTGTAAACAACAACAGTGTAAACAGCAACACTGTAAACAACACCATCATAAACAACAACACTGTAAACAACATGACTGTTAACAACAACAGTGTAAACAACACTGTAAACAACACCATCGTAAACAACAATGCTGTAAACAATACTGCAAACGACACTATTGTAAACAAAAACAGTGTAAACAGCAACACTATAAACAGTACCATCGTAAACAACAATACTGTAAACAACATGATTGTAAACAACAACAGTGTAAACAGTAACAACGTAAACAACAACATGATTGTAAACAACTCCATTGTAAACAACAATGCTGTAAACAATACTGTAAACAACACTATTGTAAACAACAACAGTGTAAACAGCAACACTATAAACAATACCATCGTAAACAACAATACTGTAAACAACATGATTGTAAACAACAACAGTGTAAACAGTAACACCGTAAACAACAACATGATTGTAAACAACACCATTGTAAACAACAATGCTGTAAACAATACTGTAAACAACACTATTGTAAACAACAACAGTGTAAACAGCAACACCGTAAACAACAACAGTGTAAACAGCAACACTATAAACAATACCATCGTAAACAACAATACTGTAACATGATTGTAAACAACAGTGTAAACAGCAACACCGTAAACAACATGATTGTAAACAATAACAGTGTAAACAACACCATCGTAAACAACAACACTGTAAACAATACTGTAAACAACACTATTGTAAACAACATCAGTGTAAACAACACTATTGTAAACAACAACACTATTGTAAACAACAACGCTGTAAACAACAACAACAACAGGTTCCGAGGAGCGGTGTGGACAGAAAACCTCCTGGTGCGGAGCAGAGGAGCTTCTGCAGCTGAGTCAGGAGGTGAAGGAGGAGCGGATGGATGCCAGGCCGGGATCAGCCACCTCCAGAACCAGAACCAGAACCAGTCCTCCTTCGACCGGGACCAGCTCCGGGTTTCATCATCATTATTATTACGGGGATGGAAGAGGAGGGCCTTGCTTCGACCAACATGGCGGACAACAAAGCGCAGGGACTGGGCTAACAGCGCACTCGGTCCACGGCCCCACCATGGACCAGGTCCACAACTCCAACTCTCAGTACCAGCACCACCCGAACCTCCGGGCCGGCTACGGGACCAGCGGGCACGGGGGCATGATGAGCCCCTCCCGGCAGGGGAACAGCCTGACGGGCCCGGCCATGGCTGCTCCCAGCAGCCCCGGAGGGTTCCAGCGGCTCCCCGGACCCCCCGGACCGGGTCAGCAGCAGAACCCGTCGGGGGCCACGCCGACCCTGAACCAGCTCCTGACGTCCCCCAGCCCCATGATGCGCGGATACCCAGACTACCCTGCGGAAGACACGGGCTCCCAGTACGACTCTCACGGCTGGGGGGGACAACAGAGGAGTCACCCCCCGAGCATCAGCCCGGGGAGCAACGGACCGAGCAGCGCCAGAGCTCAGGTGAAGAACCCGGGATTGAGTTAGTTTCCACCGGAAACACACGTTCGTTCGACCGTTACGTCTCAGCTAGCCGCTGTGCTAACAGCCGAGACTCCATGCAACACGACACTTATTTTAACATTCTGGTCTATTCACCACCGACAGATTTATCTTCGTTCTTTATTTACGAAAGGGACGATTAATAACGGCAAATAAAGTCAACATTTGTGAGTAAATTTATTATTTTCGAGTTTGTTTCCAAGGTGACTCGGTTTTTAGCCTGCTAAGCTAACATTAGCCTGCTAAGCTAACGTTAGCGTTGTAGCCGCACAGGCCCGAAGAGGCTCCACGTCCCGAATCTGTCCGTTAA
The DNA here is from genome assembly GCA_038048925.1 of Garcialebias charrua. Lineage (NCBI taxonomy): Eukaryota > Metazoa > Chordata > Actinopteri > Cyprinodontiformes > Rivulidae > Garcialebias > Garcialebias charrua. The sequence continues at coordinate 16,638 of JBBPBX010013175.1, read as the reverse complement.
ACGATCAAAAATGACAATTTAATCTTTATTTCGTGTAAAGAAACAAAAGCGGGGAACACGGAGATGTGTTGACAGGAGTCAGCGCTGAGCTGACGGCTCAATTCCCGACTCTAACCGACACCGGGTAACCGTTGATCACATGCTAATTAGCCTGTTTTTTGAAGCGATCAACCGCCGTCAGTCAGCTCGTTTTATCCGCTTCCTGAGCCTGGACACGGGGCACCGTGCGGCCGGGAGCCGGGTCTTTTTTAACGGGTTGTGGTCCGGAATGCGGTGGTTGTGTTTAGCCTTTGATATGTCCGTGGATTTATCCGTGTATTTATTGGCAGGAAGCCCGTCATGTCCGGGTCTGCTGACCTTCACACATGCAGATTAGCCATGTGCCCGTCAGCGCCGGGGTAAACACCCGGCTGCCCCCCGGGGGAGGGGCTCCTCTCACCGGCCAGCCCGGAGCCGTGTCCGCTCCCTGAAGAGCCTGGAGCCCTTACTGCAAACACAAGTAATATCAAGATTAATAAGTAATTATCTTAAATTATTCTTTGTGAAAGGAGTTGGAACAATTGTGCTTTTAAAAACTAATTATAAAGTTTTGGGTCAAATATTACAAAAAGTCATAAAACGTCTCATTCCTTTTATAAACTGGAGCAGATCTAGTTTTATTAGAAGAAATTATTTAAATTTATATTTGAACAGTTTTTAAAACCAAATTTAAAGATAATTTGAGTTGGTAATGTTTACCAATTCATCATAACTCCTTAAAGCTTCTCGAGCAACGTATGAAATAAATCATAAAAATTGTTATTCCTGAACAACAACCGTTAACGCCGGTTCTTTTCCAGATACGCTGAATTCTGAAATGTGGGTCCACGCTCCACGTAAACAAAACGCTCAGTATCCCGACAGCGTCGTGGAAGCTTGAGTCAGCTCTGACTCAAAAGGAGTCATCTGAGGAGGTTCCTCTCCTCCTGGACACCTCCTGCAGAGGTTCTCCAGGCCTGTCCAAGCGCATGTCAGGCTGGAGGCCCACGGGCAAAAGCTGGCCCTCTTTAACATTTTTCTGCCCCCCCATGATGGTATCTTGAATGTAAAGTGTTTTTCATCTCCTCGTGCTTCATTTAGTGCAGACTTGTGCCAACTGGTTAACTTAGAAGCTTTTCTTGAAGAAAAAGTTTGGATTTTTCTTCCATCTTTGATTCGATGTGGCCAAAACGCCAGAGACGTCACATGAGACACATCAGGGTGTCTGACGAGTTACTGGCCCGTTGTTTGGAGCAAGTTTTTACTTTTGGCCCCCGTTTGTAAACGAATCCTAGTGGAACCAGATCCCCAAGGCAGACCCAGAACCCTTGAGGATCCTTCAGCGATAGTTCCCGGGCCTGGTGGTACTGGAGACCAGTCTGGGACTCGAGCTGCCGTCTGAGCAGCGAGCCGTGCGGCTGCGATTCTGTCCGTTTTTTAAAGCGTAGCTTATCGTTTGTGTTTACAAGGTCTGGCCCCGTCATATTTATGTGATCTTATTAACATCTACACTGTAAGAGCACTCTGGTCTACCAACCAGTTCCTCTTAGATGTCTCCAGATCCAGAATGAAGTCCAGAGGTGATCGTGCTTTTGTGGTTGCTTCTCCAAAACTGTGGAACAGTTTACCTGAGAATTTGAAGAGCGCTCAGACTGTTGAGATTTTTAAATCTTTGCTCAAGACTCATCTGTTTTACTTGGTGTTTGATCCACACGCAGAGTCTGAGAACAAACTTTGAGCTGATTTTATTGTTGTGTGTTGTATTGTTAACTTTATTATGTTTCAGTGGCACTAGATGCATTTTACTCTTTTCTTTTAATTTTAATCTGTTTTAACTGTAATGCACTTTGGTCAGCTTCGGTTGTTTTTATGTGCTAATATAAATAACATTGACATTGACATTTACGTCTTGCAGAACCACTCATACTGTGTTGTCCACCTCGGCAGCTGCTGAAGCTTTCTTTGGTAGTTTTGTATTTTTATTAATCAAATGATTCATTAGTTGACGCAGAGCAGAGACGCTGATGTGCAAAATGATGTCAGTTCATGATTAAAGACTAATTTAAATTCAAATAAATCCTGAGGATTCATTTTTAAATCAAACTTTCCACGTGCTCACTGCCCAGCATTAAATTAGATGTTTGTCAGTAAAATATTCAGTATATGAAGAAACTGGTGATCTCAACCCTTAGTTGGATCCAGATCCAGTTTTTTCATGCTTTGTGTTTAAAAATGATCAAACTAAAACAAATCTGGTTAAACCTCAGTGATAAAGGTGGAAATAAATCAAGATATTTTATAGTAAAACTACGAGTATTGTGTGTAAATGTACTGAGCAGTTGTTTCTGAGTAAAACACGAGTTTTTAAATGAGACGGCACATTGAAGGAATGAGGTCAAAGTTCAGGATTAAACCCATCACTGGTTCTGTTTCCACCTGTTGTTCAGCTGGAAGTGGCCTGTTGGATCCAGCACCAGCAGCAGGTTCTGGAGCTGTTGGGTTTGGGCTCAGGAGAACTGTGGTCCTGGAGCTGCTGACGCTGAAACAAACCGTCTCTTTTTGTTTTCTTCACGTCAGATAAAATCCTCTGAACCAGCTTCAACTTTGTGTCGCCTGTTTTTTGTGCATAAATGACTGTTTTCATCTCGTAGCTTCAAAAAGCTCAGAGGAACAGTTTGAGGCTTTGTTTTAGATCAGAATGACTAACAGGTTAAACTCTGATCATATTTGGTCTGGAAACGAGTGTTAAACTTCACGGAGACACGTAAAGATCCCGTCTTTGTGCTGTTCTACGTGATGGTCGTTCACTTTCAGACGGACTCGTTTGTTAAAAAATGTCAAACTGCTCTTCATCGTCCTGGTGCTTGTCCTCCTCAGGTGCCGCCCATGGACCCGACGATGATGAAACGCTCTCAGCTCTACGGGACGAGCAGCAGCCCCTACCCCCAGCAGCGGGGGGCGCCGTACCCCGGACAGCCCTACGGATCCACCTTCCCCCACAGACACCAGATGGGGATGTCGGGCCGGGGCCAGACCGGGATGGGAGGGATGCAGTTCCCTCAGCAGCAGGTAGGGAACAACAGAAACAAACACTTCCTGCTGTTTTGGGCAATTTATCAAGTTCAAGTCAATTTTGGTAAATGGTAAATGGAGCTTATTTATATAGCGCTTTCCAGCCCCTTGTGAGGAGCCCCAAAGCACTTTACAATACCAGCCATCCACCCAACAATTTTATTGTTGTTCTCATCACATGTGGTACATAAGGTGGAATGAAAGCATGTACACTGGGTCCCAGTTACATCCAACAGTAGCAAAAATATTAAGTGTAAAAACTAGAATAAATGAGGATCTATACCAAACTTGATTCATAATGAGATTAAGCTCATGTTGCATCTTAAAATCTTTAAACTCAGTGAACTTAAGAAAACAAATTTAAAACGTTGATGTTTTCAGTTTGCTGTCACGGTAAAGCCTACGGTAAATATAAAAATGAAAACATTTTGTTTTTCTGAAGTTTTGGCAGAAATGTTTGGAGTGTTGAGACAGTTTGTTATGGCTCCCAGGATTAATTTAAAAGTATCTTAATCTGAGTTTAACTTCAGACAAACAAACATTTTATGATTTTTATTAATTGATAAAATTCATTAAACACTCAGGGGGTCGTTTACAGAGAAATGGATCTGAAGTGGCTGTGACGAAAACAAGACTGGACCAAAAACTGAACCTTGAGGAACTCCAGATTTTATTCAAGGTTCAAGATTCTTCATTGTCATTCGCATCACGTGGTACATGAGGTGGAACAAAATTATGTAGGTCTCAATTACACCCCAAAATAGCAAAAATATAAAGTATAAAAAGAAACAGAATGGATTTAAAAGGTAAATGAACTGATGCTCAAAGCTCTTTACAACAATCTGCCTCATTCACCCATTCATACAGCATCTACTAGATCTCTACAGCATCTACTAGATCTCTACAGCATCTACTAGATCTCTACAGAGACTAATCAGAGCTTTATCACATTCAGACACTGATGGGACACACATTGGAAACAATGAGGTGTTCAATGTCTTGCCCAGGGACACTTAGGCATGTGACTGCTTGTGGAATCAAACCCCCAAACTCTTGCAATGGACGACGACTGCTCTAACCACTCAGCCACAGTCTCCCCATTTAAGATGTAAGATATACATGTACGCTAAACACTAATAATGTAAAATAATACTGTGAATTAAACAGCAGCCTGAACATGAGTCTGTTGTGAGCAGATGGGTCTGAGATCAGCAGCAGCTGAAAGACAAGAGATCAGCAGCAGCACAGATAAAGTCACATATCACTAATTAAAGTGAAACTACAGAGATCTTTTTCCTGTTGTGAGACAACTTCACCTGACAAATATAAAATTACCAAACTTCTACAAAATACATGTTTTGCTTTTGAAGTTTATTTAATAAATAAATCTACATGTAAATAAATTCATGAAGGTCTGTGTTCAGCTGAATGTGGTTTTCATGAAACATTTAGCTTTTTAACATCTGGCCTCACTGTCGAACATCGGCTGCTCGTTCAGGTTTATGTCACTTGTTGCTGCTCAAAGGGAGACAAGCTGCACGTGCACGTGTAGGAAGCATCATGAGTGACTGTGCACGTTGGGTCCAGTCCTGAGTCCAGATGATGCAGAACCTGTTGGTCCAGAACTGTTTCTCTGCTGCAGTTTGTTTTTACGAGCCGCTGTTGGACCTGCAGCGCCACCGAGCTGCAGCGAAGACAGAAGACCTGTTGGTGCTGTGGGACCACACGGCTGTAGCCGAGCGGGTCTGACCCGGTTACCTCGGGTCAGACTACTCCTGGTGCGAGCTGGGCTCGGGCTATTGTTAAAGAGTCTTTGCTGGTTTGGACCTGATGGTTCATATCAGAACAAACGGCGTCCTGAGTCTTTCTTGGTGAGTCCTGACGTTTACATGTCAGAAGTCAAAGCATGATGCTCCAGAACGATGATGATGATGATGATGATCTCCCACAGATGATGGTGTTTCAGGACATATCTAATAATAATAATAATAATGAATTCAATTTATAATGCACTTTTCATTAATAAAAATCTCAAAGTGCAAAGTGATATCTGGACCTGGGATATCTGTGACTGAACCTTCTGGACCACATGTGCAGGATCTGAAGTAATTCTGGATCGTGGCCTTCATGAAGGCCGTGTTGCTGTAACTGTTGGCTCTGAGGAGCAGCTGCTAACATCTGGACGTTTGTAAAATGAACAAAACATTCTACTCCTCACGTTCAAATCTATCCACAACCTTGCCCCTCCTTATCTATCTGACCTCCTACAAATCTCCATCCCATCACGCTCTCTCAGATCCTCCTCTTCACTACAACTCCATGTACCCTCTGCCCGCCTCTCCACCATGGGGAGCAGGGCCTTCACCTGCTCTGCCCCTCACCTCTGGAACGCTCTACCACCAGACCTTCAAAACACCACCTCCCTTTCTCTGTTCAAGACTGCTCTGAAAACACATCTCTTTAGACTAGCTTATCATTAACTTTACTAAATGTGTTTTATATTATTTTGCATTTATAATCTTTATGTATTTTATATTTCAATTTGTCACTGATAATGTTTGCTCTGTATAACACTGTGTTGGTTTGTTAAGTGTCCTTGGGTGTCCTGAAAGGCACTTTTAAATAAAATGATTATTATTATTATTATTATAAAGTCAGAACTTACTGCAGCAACACGTCTGCGTCAACTGCTTCAGCTCCACCTTTCATCTGAGGTCACTCCCCAAACCTACCAACAGTCTGGAAACATCTAGAACCTGAGACCCGTTGTTTGAGGTTCTGGAGGACGTGAGGAGATCAGATCCAAAGTTTTCCATTGAGGAACTTTATTCTGAAACATTTCCACTATTTTAAATAGTTTTTCTCCAGCTGGTGAACCTCTGCCCAGTTTTACTTCTAAAAGTCTCTGTAGCCGGTCCTCTGACCATGACCCTCCACATGGTATAAGGTCCAGGTGAATCCTCTGCAGGTGTTTGGATCTCAGCACGCCGCCGCTCTCTTCTCTCCACTGTTGCTGCCGTCACCTCCGCTCGCTCTCGTGCTGAAGTTCTGACGAAGAACGCCACGCAGGCGGAGAGGGGGCGTAATGAACTTCATCTCAGCACCTGGGCCCCAGGTGGCCCCGGGACTCCTCCTTCATGACCCGCCTGAGTCCAGATGAAACTGGACCAGCTTCTCCTTTCAGAGCGGCTCGGACAGGTTCTGGTTGAAAACTTCTTCTGAACGCTGAGGTCAAATGAAGAACTCCGGGTTCCTCTGGTTCTGACGCCGACTCAGATCAAATGAATTTCTTGTCTGAACTCGGGTCTCATGGATCAGAACTGCTTCGTGTCATGGATCAGAACTGCTTCGTGTCATGGATCAGAACTGCTTCGTGTCATGGATCAGAACTGCTTCGTGTCATGGATCAGAACTGCTTCGTGTCATGGATCAGAACTGCTTCGTGTCATGGATCAGAACTGCTTCGTGTCATGGATCAGAACTGCTTCGTGTCATGGATCAGAACTGCTTCGTGTCATGGATCAGAACTGCTTCGTGTCATGGATCAGAACTGCTTCGTGTCATGGATCAGAACTGCTTCGTGTCATGGATCAGAACTGCTTCGTGTCATGGATCAGAACTGCTTTGTCTCATGGATCAGAACTGCTTCGTGTCATGGATCAGAACTGCTTCGTGTCATGGATCAGAACTGCTTCGTGTCATGGATCAGAACTGCTTCGTGTCATGGATCAGAACTGCTTCGTGTCATGGATCAGAACTGCTTCGTGTCATGGATCAGAACTGCTTCGTGTCATGGATCAGAACTGCTTCGTGTCATGGATCAGAACTGCTTTGTCTCATGGATCAGAACTGCTTCGTGTCATGGATCAGAACTGCTTCGTGTCATGGATCAGAACTGCTTCGTGTCATGGATCAGAACTACTTCGTGTCATGGATCAGAACTGCTTCGTGTCATGGATCAGAACTGCTTTGTCTCATGGATCAGAACTACTTCGTGTCATGGATCAGAACTGCTTCGTGTCATGGATCAGAACTGCTTCGTGTCATGGATCAGAACTGCTTTGTCTCATGGATCAGAACTGCTTCGTGTCATGGATCAGAACTGCTTCGTGTCATGGATCAGAACTGCTTCGTGTCATGGATCAGAACTACTTCGTGTCATGGATCAGAACTGCTTCGTGTCATGGATCAGAACTACTTCGTGTCATGGATCAGAACTGCTTCGTGTCATGGATCAGAACTGCTTCGTGTCATGGATCAGAACTGCTTCGTGTCATGGATCAGAACTGCTTCGTGTCATGGATCAGAACTGCTTCTTGTCAGAAAGCTTCATGGAGCTTCAGGTGCTCAACAAGTTTAGACTAAAAAATGTTCTGCTAGTTTTTTACAAGTTTTCCTGAAAGAAAGGCGTTCTGTTCGTGCATGAAGAAGAAGAAATGTTCAAAACGTGAAACGGGTCAGACGTTCGTTGGAAACGTCACAATCTTTTCTTTAACCACTTGTTTCTCTTCAGATGGGCTCTCAGTTCGGCCAGCAGCAGGACACGAGCGGTTACTGTCAGCCGCCGTACTTCAGCCCCCCGCAGCAACAGACCACCGCCCCCAGCCAACCGCCATACATGCAGCCCCGCCCACTGCCCCCGCAGGTAGGACTCAAACTACAAAACCTGAAGTATTCCTGTGGAAAGAGCATTTATAGAACGTTACCTGTTGTTGATTGATTTCCTGTGATGTTGGAAGTGCCACAGGAAGCATATGGGGGGGACGGGGCAAGTCCACAGCTATGACTCCTGGGAAACCGAACCAGGAGGATGTGGGTCTGAGCCAACAGGAGAGACCTTCGAGTCTTCCGGTAAGGCTGAGGAGGTGCTTCTTACTTAATCTCCGCCTGTTGTCTGAGAGGCGAGAAGAGGCGGGGTTTGTGACCAAACCTCTGACTGCTGTTGATTCAGAGCTGAGAAGGCGGGGCTTATAACTGATGCTCCACCATTTTTTGTTGAAGCTGTGAGAAGGCAGGGTTTCTAACTGAAGCTCGTCCTCTTGTCTCAAATCTTAGAGGAGGCGGGGCTTGTGACTGACTCTACACCTCATCATGTTTGAGCTGAGGAGGCCGGGCTTGTGACTGACTACACCTCGTCATGTTTGAGCTGAGGAGGCGGGGCTTGTGACTGACTACACCTTGTAGTGTTTGAGCTGAGGAGGCGGGGCTTGTGACTGACTCTACACCTCGTCATGTTTGAGCTAAGGAGGCGGGGCTTGTNGAGCTGAGAAGGCGGGGCTTATAACTGATGCTCCACCTTTTTTTTGAAGCTGTGAGAAGGCAGGGTTTATAACTGAAGCTCGTCCTCTTGTCTCTAATCTTAGAGGAGGCGGGGCTTGTGACTGACTCTACACCTCATCATGTTTGAGCTGAGGAGGCGGGGCTTGTGACTGACTACACCTCGTCATGTTTGAGCTGAGGAGGCGGGGCTTGTGACTGACTCTACACCTCGTCATGTTTGAGCTGAGGAGGCGGGGCTTGTGACTGACTCTACACCTCGTCATGTTTGAGCTAAGGAGGCGGGGCTTGTGACTGACTCTACACCTCGTCATGTTTGAGCTGAGGAGGCGGGGCTTGTGACTGACTCTACACCTCGTCATGTTTGAGCTAAGGAGGCGGGGCTTGTGACTGACTCTACACCTCGTCATGTTTGAGCTGAGGAGGCGGGGCTTGTGACTGACTCTACACCTCGTCATGTTTGAGCTGAGGAGGCGGGGCTTGTGACTGACTACACCTCGTCATGTTTGAGCTGAGGAGGCGGGGCTTGTGACTGACTCTACACCTCATCATGTTTGAGCTGAGGAGGCGGGGCTTGTGACTGACTCTACACCTCGTCATGTTTGAGCTGAGGAGGCGGGGCTTGTGACTGACTCTACACCTCGTCATGTTTGAGCTGAGGAGGCGGGGCTTGTGACTGACTACACCTCGTCATGTTTGAGCTGAGGAGGCGGGGCTTGTGACTGACTACACCTCGTCATGTTTGAGCTGAGGAGGCGGGGCTTGTGACTGACTACACCTCGTCATGTTTGAGCTGAGGAGGCGGGGCTTGTGACTGACTCTACACATCATCTTGTTTGAGATAAGGAGGCGGGGCTTGTGACTGGCTACACCTCATCATGCTTGAGCTGAGGAGGCGGGGCTTGTGACTGAAAACACCTCATCATGTTTGAGATAAGGAGGCGGGGCTTGTGACTGACTACATCTTGTCATGTTTGAGATGAGGAGGCGGGGCTTGTGACTGACTACACCTCGTCATGTTTGAGCTGAGGAGGCGGGGCTTGTGACTGACTCTACACCTCGTCATGTTTGAGCTGAGGAGGCGGGGCTTGTGACTGACTCTACACCTCGTCATGTTTGAGCTGAGGAGGCGGGGCTTGTGACTGACTCTACACCTCGTCATGTTTGAGCTGAGGAGGCGGGGCTTGTGACTGACTACACCTCGTCATGTTTGAGCTGAGGAGGCGGGGCTTGTGACTGACTCTACACCTCGTCATGTTTGAGCTGAGGAGGCGGGGCTTGTGACTGACTCTACACCTCGTCATGTTTGAGCTGAGGAGGCGGGGCTTGTGACTGACTCTACACCTCGTCATGTTTGAGCTGAGGAGGCGGGGCTTGTGACTGACTACACCTCGTCATGTTTGAGCTGAGGAGGCGGGGCTTGTGACTGACTACACCTCGTCATGTTTGAGCTGAGGAGGCGGGGCTTGTGACTGACTACACCTCATCATGCTTGAGCTGAGGAGGCGGGGCTTGTGACTGACTCTACACATCATCATGTTTGAGATAAGGAGGCGGGGCTTGTGACTGGCTACACCTCATCATGCTTGAGCTGAGGAGGCGGGGCTTGTGACTGAAAACACCTCATCATGTTTGAGATAAGGAGGCGGGGCTTGTGACTGACTACATCTTGTCATGTTTGAGATGAGGAGGCGGGGCTTGTGACTGACTACACCTCGTCATGTTTGAGCTGAGGAGGCGGGGCTTGTGACTGACTCTACACCTCGTCATGTTTGAGCTGAGGAGGCGGGGCTTGTGACTGACTCTACACCTCGTCATGTTTGAGCTGAGGAGGCGGGGCTTGTGACTAACTCTTCACCTCGTCATGTTTGAGCTGAGGGGGCGGGGCTTGTGACTGACTACACCCAGAGCCATATACCTGTATATAGAGAGTTCTGACACTCTTTGATGTCGCCGACGTGGTCATTCGTTCCAAACAACGGCTATGGAAACCTTGTGGAGCTGCGCCCTCTGGCGGCGACGGAGCGCTACTGCAGGCAAAGTCAGACTGTTAAACAGAGCCATGGAACAAAACGCCCCCTCCATGACCCACGTGACTTCCGCATTCCATTCTTACAACGGAACGCTATGGAAGTGTCGCAACTCTCACTTTATATGGCTCTGACTACACCTCGTCATGTTTGAGCTGAGGAGGCGGGGCTTGTGACTGACTACACCTCATCATGTTTGAGCTGAGGAGGCGGGGCTTGTGACTGACTCTACACCTCACCATGTTTGAGCTGAGGAGGCGGGGCTTGTGACTGACTCTACACCTCGTCATGTTTGAGCTGAGGAGGCGGGGCTTGTGACTGACTACACCTCGTCATGTTTGAGCTAAGGAGGCGGGGCTTGTGACTGACTACACCTCGTCATGTTTGAGCTGAGGAGGCGGGGCTTGTGACTGACTACACCTCGTCATGTTTGAGCTGAGGAGGCGGGGCTTGTGACTGACTCTACACCTCGTCATGTTTGAGCTGAGGAGGCGGGGCTTGTGACTGACTCTACACCTCATCATGTTTGAGCTGAGGAGGCGGGCTTGTGACTGACTACACCTCATCATGCTTAAGCTGAGGAGGCGGGGCTTGTGACTGACTCTACACATCATCATGTTTGAGATAAGGAGGCGGGGCTTGTGACTGGCTACACCTCATCATGCTTGAGCTGAGGAGGCAGGGCTTGTGACTGACTCTACACCTCATCATGTTTGAGCTGAGGAGGCGGGGCTTGTGACTGACTACACCTCGTCATGTTTGAGCTGAGGAGGCGGGGCTTGTGACTGACTACACCTCGTCATGTTTGAGCTGAGGAGGCGGGGCTTGTGACTGACTACACCTCGTCATGTTTGAGCTGAGGAGGCGGGGCTTGTGACTGACTCTACACCTCATCATGTTTGAGCTGAGGAGGCGGGGCTTGTGACTGACTCTACACCTCATCATGTTTGAGCTGAGGAGGCGGGGCTTGTGACTGACTCTACACCTATCATGTTTGAGTTGAGGAGGCGGGGCTTGTGACTGACTCTACACCTTGTCATGTTAAGATGGTGTAGAGGCAGGGCTGCCGACTTGGGACCCGAAGGACGCAGGTTCAAACCCCGGCCCCGGCCACTACACACCTTGGGGTGTCTATAGCCGTTTACGCATTTGCCGGCCCTCCCCGGTCCCGCTCGTCTCTGGTTGGCCCAGAGCCAGCTCTGGCCCGCCCTCGTTGATTGCGCACTGTCCGGAGAGCAAGCCTTGAAGTGGGTGGGGTGTTCACTTGACGTGGGTGGGGTATTCACTTGACGTGGGTGGGCAGTTCTTACCGAAAAGCTCAGAATGCGAATTTTTGGAAAAAACGAAATAAATACTGAGTTTTCATGTGTTTTTTCACTACAGTTAGCAAGTTAAGCATATAAACACACGTTTCCGATCATTTTTATGCACTCAAAAGTAGTTTTTAGATGAAAATAGAGTGTTTTTAGGTGCGCTGGCGAAATTTACGAGCGGACTTCCGGGTTGCGAATTTTTGGAAAAAACGAAATAAATACTGAGTTTTCATGTGTTTTTTCACTACAGTTAGCAAGTTAAGCATATAAACACACGTTTCCGATCATTTTTATGCACTCAAAAGTAGTTTTTAGATGAAAATAGAGTGTTTTTAGGTGCGCTGGCGAAATCGCAGTTGATGACTCAACACGCAGCTAGTCACGCCCTCTGGTCTCGCCCCTACACGAAGCAGTCCAGCCCCTGCTGCAAACAACGAATCAAATGTGAGCAGTAAATGACGTGAAACTGGGCCCGTCGGGCCGCGGTCCGATGGAACCACGGTGGAGATGGTTCCAAAACGAGGGCGGAGCCGGGGAAAAAAAGGAAAATGCGGACACGCTGAACCCGGGTTAGAGGGCGGGGCGGGGCCACCCGGGCCTTTAAGGGCTGGTCAATGCGAAAACGGCTTATGAGTGCACACCTATTTCCCCAGCTCCCCGGGCGCTTTCTATGGCTGCTCACTGCACCACCTGGTGGTGGTTGGGTTAAATGCAGAGACGAATTTCGTCTTGTATGGGAAACATACACAGATGACAAAAATGTGACATTTATTTATTATTTTTTTTATTTAATTTTTTTAATTTTGAGCTGAGGAGGCGGGGCTTGTGACTGACTACACCTCGTCATGTTTGAGCTTAGGAGGCGGGGCTTGTGACTGACTCTACACCTCGTCATGTTTGAGCTGAGGAGGCGGGGCTTGTGACTGACTCTACACCTCCATCATGTTTGAGCTGAGGAGGCGGGGCTTGTGACTGACTCTACACCTCGTCATGTTTGAGCTGAGGAGGCGGGGCTTGTGACTGACTCTACACCTCATCATGTTTGAGCTGAGGAGGCGGGGCTTGTGACTGACTACACCTCATCATGCTTGAGCTGAGGAGGCGGGGCTTGTGACTGACTCTACACCTCATCATGTTTGAGATAAGGAGGCGGGGCTTGTGACTGACTACACTTCATCATGCTTGAGATAAGGAGGCGGGGCTTGTGACTGACTACACTTCATCATGTTTGAGATAAGGAGGCGGGGCTTGTGACTGACTCTACACCTCATCATGTTTGAGATAAGGAGGCGGGGCTTGTGACTGACTACACTTCATCATGTTTGGGATAAGGAGGCGGGGCTTGTGACTGACTCTACACCTCATCATGTTTGAGATAAGGAGGCGGGGCTTGTGACTGACTACACTTCATCATGTTTGAGATAAGGAGGCGGGGCTTGTGACTGATTCTACACCTCATCATGTTTGAGTTGAGGAGGCGGGGCTTGTGACTGACTACACCTTGTCATGTTTGAGCTGAGGAGGCGGGGCTTGTGACTGACCCTCAGGTTAAAATCAGTCAGAATAACTAAGTATTTGACAAACACTTAAAGCTCCACTGACATCATCTTTTAACTTTCCATAAAATGGCACAACATATATATATATATATATATATATATATATATTAAGATTGACCTCTGATCGTTTTTGCTAAAACAATGTGAAATTAATGAAAATTCCTCTCCAAAATAGTTTAAAATTAGCGCCGTTTTGTTACACGGTAAATTCGGGTTTTTCCGGTCACGTGATTGTGACGTCAGACACAGATATCTGCTCCAACAGCACATTTAATACAATGGAGAAAGATCCAAACACGTCCGTCGAATTTAGCCATTTAAAACTTTAAATTTGAGCGATTTGGCTTTACTTCGTGAAGAAGAAGTTATTTTGAGTGATCAAAAATCAAACAGCAATGTTCTTTTGTCCGTGCTGCCTTTTTTTTCAGGAGAGGTTTCACATTCAAAAAGCGAACAGCAGATGTCAGCAAAGCCATTGTGATTCCTCTTACAGAGCACTGTAAGAGGAATCACGATGGCTTTGCTGACATCTGCTGTTCGCTTCATGAATAACTTCTTCTTCACGAAGTAAAGCCAAATCGCTCAAATTTAAAGTTTTAAATGGCTAAATTCGACGGACGTGTTTGGATCTTTCTCCATTGTATTAAATGTGCTGTTGGAGCAGATATCTGTGTCTGACGTCACAATCACGTGACCGGAAAAACCCGAATTTACCGTGTAACAAAACGGCGCTAATTTTAAACTATTTTGGAGAGGAATTTTCATTAATTTCACATTGTTTTAGCAAAAACGATCAGAGGTCAATCTTAATATATATATATGTTGTGCCATTTTATGGAAAGTTAAAAGATGATGTCAGTGGAGCTTTAAGCCTGGAATACACCTGAGCGTACATGAAGTACGCCACTGTACGTGCGCATTTTGTGCGCATGCTTTCGCTGCTATAGCTCGGCTTTTATCAGCTTTCAAACGCTCGCGTTCTCGCTCCAGATCCTTGTTGTAATATGAGCAGCTGCGCGCGGAGGGGACTCAACTGAGCTCGCTGATTGGTCACTTGCTGACACGCCTACTGAAATGATTGACAGCTTTCAGTCAGCTCATGAGCAGCTCGCTTAAGACTTCTGCGGTGTTCTGATACGGTGTTTCTACTATATATGTTATAAAAAGTTCTCTCAGAAATAAAAATAATAACAGGGAGTGCTTTTCCTGCAGCACACAGCCCACCAGGGATATTTAAAACATTGCGCACCCAGGTAGGACCTGAATTCATTCATTTCAGTCATCGAGTGAACGGAGGAAGAAGCGAATACTTGACTTTAGGCAAAAAAACAAAAGAAAAGGCCCGATCAGCGATAAAGAAGGGGAATTTATTTCATTTGTGTAACATACAAAACAGTCCGGCGCCGGGGAAGTTTAGGTCAGACACCGCGCATCGCGTTTGCGGTCGTAAAAAAAAAGCTTTGCGCGTTTGTGCCCGCGGGGCTACGCTTTTGCCTTGGCGTACGTACGTGGCGTATAGGCGTACTGCTTGTACGCTCAGGTATATTTCGCCCTTTAGATAAAACCGACCTGGACGACGTCAGCGTGTAAAATAATCTGGTGTGAGGATCTGAAGACAGATCTGACCAGATGTTGAGTGTTCCTCCTCGGATCATTAGTTTGTTTTCTCTTGTTGAGGAGGTTCTGTGGCGACCGAGCAGCGGGTCATGAGGTCACGGCTGCCTCCTTGTTTGTTGTGCTCATCAGACTGACCGTGTGACCGACGGGGCTTCAGGTCCTCGTTGTCCGTATGACGGCGCTCCGGTTCTGTTGGTGGCCGGGCCTCGCCGAGATCACGCTCTGAGCGCCTGAAGCTTCACGCTGAGACCAACAACTGAAAGAAATGTTCTGCTGATCCAGAAGACCCGGGTTCAAACATTCTCATTCTTTGATCTGGATCAGAAACTGAAACCAAGAGGGGTAGGAGCGTGCAAAAGTCCTGATCCGGTTCTCATTTCTTTGTTGTCCTTCGAAGTAGCCAGACTTTCTCCTCGTCTCGATCACGTTCTGGTTTTTCTTTGGCCTTCAGCTGCTGGAATCCATGACTAAAATAAATAATTCAAAGAGTTATAATAATCTGGCCTCAAAGAATTATAATAATCTGGCCTCAAAGAATTATAATAATCTGGCCTCAAAGAGTTATAATAATCTGGCTTCAAAGAGTTATAATAATCTGGCCTCAAAGAATTATAATAATCTGGCCTCAAAGAGTTATAATAATCTGGCCTCAAAGAATTATAATAATCTGGCCTCAAAGAGTTATAATAATCTGGCCTCAAAGAGTTATAATAATCTGGCCTCAAAGAGTTATAATAATCTGGCCTCAAAGAGTTATAATAATCTGGCCTCAAAGAGTTATAATAATCTGGCCTCAAAGAGTTATAATAATCTGGCCTCAAAGAATTATAATAATCTGGCCTCAAAGAGTTATAATAATCTGGCCTCAAAGAGTTATAATAATCTGGCCTCAAAGAATTATAATAATCTGGCCTCAAAGAGTTATAATAATCTGGCCTCAAAGAATTATAATAATCTGGCCTCAAAGAGTTATAATAATCTGTCCTCCAGCGACTGCTTCAACTTTATTTTAGAAGCAGAAGTCAGAACGTTGGATTTAAAACTGATCAGTTTCCAAACACGGTGACACTTTTAGTTTTGTTGGTTTTCAAAACTAACTCCATGTGAGTTACATTTAAACATCAGCTTTTACCAAATTCTTATTTCTGTTTCAGTTTGAGGTTTTGTGATTAAAAAAATAAATAAATCTTGTTTTAAACAGTTAATGCCTTTAGTTATTTTTTTTTCTTTTGAGGAAGTTGATCTAAAATCGACATTAGTCTGTTTCCCCCAACGGTCCAGATGTTGCTGAAAAACTTTAAAGGTGCCCCCCACAACACACGCATGCACGCACGCACACACACACACTTTCCCCTCAGCTTGTTTTTATCTGACCCATCTGTGATGCTGAGCATCTCTGTGGAGTTTCAGCTCCATCTTAAAGCTGCTTCATCCTTCAGCTGATGTCAGATTTTCAGCTCTTTTAAAGTCGCACGTTGGAGCTGTTTGATTGGAACAGTGTTTGTGTGTCCGGCTGCTGGGAACTAATTTAAGCTTTGAGTCAGTTTTTGTCGACGTGACTTCGGCTCGTCTGTCGACTTCAGGAGATTTTTTTCTGCCTGATTGAAGTCATTTTGGTGGAAAAGGTTTGAGTCCAACAGCTGAAGCTGAGTGGAAAAGCAGCCGAAGTACAAAAGTAAAAGATCATCATGAAGTCTGGAGAACTGCTCGAAGACAAAACCTTAAAGACCGTGTAAAGTGAATTTCAACATT
>JBBPBX010013174.1:0-44315 GCA_038048925.1 Garcialebias charrua | reverse complement strand
TATATATATATATATATACTTTAATGGGTCAGAATGTATTAGTCCTGTTTGGTTAAAAAGTTTTTTTTTTTGTTTTTTTTCCCTGAGGTGCCAGCAGTCCAGTTTTGGGTGTCAAATGACAGAACTTCCCATCTGCTTACTGTTGTTCTGAGGAAATAGCCTAAACATCCTCTAATGGGATTAATCCACCAGCAGAAACTCTTTGAACTCACTGACCAACAACTGTGTGGTCTCAGGAATCCCAAAACACAAGAGGAGCGTTTTCAACCAGGAAGTAGATGCATTAGACAATTACGCGTGTGCTTTTATTATGAAAGGATTCCTAAAATCTAAACTGCCTTTTTGAACAAATGGCTTAGTGTAAAAATATATATACTGTATTTTTTTTAATCAAGAGATTATTTTCTGCTAAAATATGACATGAATGCTGAGCGCTGAATGCCTTTACTGGAAATTGAATTACCTAACTTGTTAAAACAAGCGGAACAGCAGCTAAAATTAGCAAAACAGTAAGCTAAAATTAGCTAAAAGCTACAGTGCTGATTATTAAATTTAAAACGCGCGATGATGCTTCGACCCAGGAGACTTTTGTTTGCATAACTTGAAAAAAAAAGTTTTTAGAAGACATTTGTCTTTATGTGGTTTTAATTATTTATATATATATAATTTGCTGGTAAAACTTACCAACATGAAAGACTTTATTATTTATGACCTGTGCTGGCAAAATGAGTTACAATGTAACTTTTTCAGCATTTATATTATTTTTCAGATTCTTCATCTCAAAAACTTCAAAATCAAACATGGTTTGTTGAAATTTGTCAAATTATCACCTAGCGACAAGTTAGTTTTGTTTACAGCTGTGTCACTTTGAAATCTGGATTTATTTTTTTGTTGTTGTCTAAATTAATGTCAAACTCAAGCTCTACGTTTTAAAGACAAAATACCGAAGCTTCACAATGATCCAAAATACAGTATTATACAAAGGGATTTCCTGGCGTAACGGCAAAGAAAATTCAAAAGTATTTGAATTAAAAGGGTTATTTCTGAAGATATAACTGCTAAAAACAGATTTAAGTGTAGAGTAGGAAAACTATGATATTAAACAGGATTGCTATATTGATGGGCAAATCTCAGTTATGGCAAAAAATTAAATAAAAACTACATTTTTTTGCACTCATTTCTTTTTTCAACCCAAGAGAGCAAAAATGTACTCTCTCCATTTCCTTTGGTTAATTTAAGCTTGTTCAACATTTGCAGCTACATTTTTAGCATTTGTAGCTAGTTTCAGCAGTTTTCAAATAAATTCAACCTTTTCATATTAATTTCTGCTACTTTTATGCCAATGTCTGCTTGTTATGCTTATTTCAGCTTTTTTTCGGCTGGTTTCAACATTTTCTGCTATTTCAGCTATACAATTTAGCTGTTTTATGCTAATTTTAGCTTTTTCGGCTAATTCCACATTTTTAGCTCATTTCAGCTTTTTCTGCTTCTTTCTGATTGTTTAAGCTTTTTTCTGCCTTTTCAGCTGTTTGGTGAAAAGGTGAAATTAGCAACCAAGAGGTTGCTAATTTCCCCTTTTTTTAAACTAATTTCTTAATTTTTGTGCTCATTTCTGCTTATTTAAATCGAATTCAGCAAATATGTGTTCTTTCTGCTTTCTTCTGCCAATTTAGGCTTGTTCTTCCATTTCAGCTACAATTCAGCATCTTTTTAGCTCATTTCAGCTGTTTTTCTGAAAATTATTCAGCAATAATAATTTGCAATGCATTCTCACAGGACATGCAATTTTTCTAGATTACTTTTATTATGTAAATAACTTTCTTATTTTTTAAATGAACCAAAAAAAATGCATTTTGCTTTCTGTAACATTTCAGACACAGTAAATAAATAAATATATAAAATTAAACTAGTTTAAAAGGCTCCAGCAGGTAAATTTTGTAATTAAAGCCAAGGAGAAACTGTCTTATCGGCTCAAAATGCACAACAAAGATTTTGAAATAATGTGACCACTTTAACCAGGATGGAATCAACAACAGAATCATCTGCTAAACTTTAACAGGGCGACATTCTTGCATTCTCCACAGTTTATCTTTCCTGCTGCTGCCCAGCAGGCCCCACCCCAACTCCGATCCCCAGCACCCCTGAATCAGCCTGGTTCACATACACAAGATTAAGTAGCAAAAGTGACATCCAAGACCAATCGGGCCACCCAAGAGAAGCACAACCAGCGGAAAGGCTGTCAGAGCCCCCTTTGGCAGCATTAATCTTCAAGCCTCTTCTGCCCTGCCAACTCACATCTCCTTCAAACGGGACATGGAGGCAGAAGAGTGAACCTTCCCTTCCCGAAGGTTCGCTCCTCTCCATCAATTAACTCTTTGGGGGACAATTCATCGTCACCCGCCATGTGTCAGGCAACTTCAAACGCCTGTAAAACAAATGGCTTTTCCAGACTTTTGCTTTTCTTTTACTTTTAATTCCACAAGATTAACGCAGGCGTTTTTAATCCACCTAAATGTTTATATAAACACATGTGGGACTAACTTTACAGTGAAAATTAGGATTTAAGGAGATTTATGAGCAAACGAAGTACTTTAAACTGTTTCAGGGCTGCGTGGACATTTCTGTGGCCTGCTCCAACCATTAACGTCATTTTAACGATACATCAACAGCAGAGAGCCATTAACACGACGCAGAGGGCTAACTTGTAGCATCTTTGATCTCTTCCAGAAGGACGACTCTGTTCCCGCTGTCCAACCTGACAGTTGTGTGAATAGAAAAGCAGAATGCAGCGGCAGATAGGAGCGGAACATGAGCGTGTCGTGGTGCGGATGCCTTCAGTCCCAGGAGAGGTGAAGGACAGCAGCACTGAAATCACTGCAGGATGCCTCAAACATTTATTCTGTGTAAGACATGACTGGATATTTGTTTCAGGGTAGTATTTTGACAACATATTCTATTTTAAAGTTTTTATCAAATACTGTAGTTAAATAAAATAAAATGTGAAAACAAAACTTTAAGCTGTAACTTATAGTTTCTCTAGGTAGGAGAAATTTATATAGATTATTATTCTCATGTAGGTTTAAAACTTTAATTAGCTTTTCATTTTAATTCAGTTTATCTCTAAAGTGCCGAGTCACAACAGAAGTCGTCTCAGGGCACTGGACAGAGACAGTCACATACATAAAAAGCCAATTAGTCAAAGTTATCTCTAAGGAAGCCAAAAGATTGTGTTGAATCTTCACTTCGTCGCAGTCTCACATCCTGAGCAAGCACAAAGGCAACAGTGGGAAGGAAAAACTTCCTCATAACAGGAAGAACCCTCCAGCAGAACCAGGCTGAGGACGAGCAGCCATCTGCTTCGACCGGCTGGGTTTGAGGACAGGAAGGAGCAACGGACACAGAACGGCAGGTCCAGGTGCACTTTCTATTAGGGCTGAACGATTTTGGAAAATATTCTAATTGCAATTCTTTACCTCAATATTGCGATTTAATATGCAATTATTTATCAATGTCTTCTTCTGGTATTTTTCAACAAACACAATAAATCTGTTTCAGTTGCAAAAAACTCGTTTTCAGCTTCTGCATGTTTTTGTGTAGCAACTTGGCTAAAATGTGTGCACGAGGGGGCGTTCTGTACCACTTATCCATCGTGTTTACCAAAGCCGTAAACCCAGGCTTGGTCACTCTATTGATGGGAATCATGTCTTACTCTATGAACTCCGTTATTGCTCGAGTTATTTCTGCATGCCGTTTTGAATTACTGTATGTTCATACGGAGACGGCGTAATACCTTCGAACAGTTCGGTCAGTGATCCCTGTCGGCTGGTACTTTGTTAACTTGAAGCACTGGTCGTTGGCGTTCTAGCCATGCAACTATCGGAAATGTCTGTGGTGTTTTGTCAAGTGTTGATAAAGATTTGTGGTGTTACCTCGAGAGCAGCAAGGCAGGTTCTGCACAATACATGTCATTACGCAGCGTCTTCTTTTTTTTAATAGACAAAATAATTCCAAACAACGGACGTGCTGCCCCTCTTTGGTACCAAACTTTCACATGTATCAGCTTCTGTCGAGCCTGACGCCACTGTGCAACCGGTTAAAGCACGGTGTTGACTTCTCCCGCTCCCTGCACTGCTTTGCTCCGCTCACTCACAAGTCACGTAACCAAATCATGTGACCAGATCACGTGACCAGTCAAATTGCAGCCTTGTGATTATAAAATCTTGTTTTATCATATCACAATATTATTGCAAATGCAATTAATTGTTCAGCCCTACTTTTTATTGGACATTTGTGTAACATTTATTGGAATCCACTGCGCCCTATAGCGCTTTGTTTTATTTGCCTAAATCCTTCATTTGTTTTTTCAGACTTTCTCTGAACTGGGCCAAGGGACGTCCCGCTGACGCAACACGAACACCAACAACAGTGGATGAACAAGTCCGAGCTGTCGACTGTTTGTACGGTAGTTGTGTCCACACTGAAAGCCTGGAATTAGGTTATGGTGTCCCACCACTGAGAGCACTGTGACTTTGTTAGTAGGCGTGTTTCCATCAAGGTTTCTAGGTGCGCATTATGAAGCATCGCATCAGAAAAGCTAAATGGAAACGGCATAATTCGAGTTAACTTCCTCTAAGTCGCTCTAAAGTTTATACGCTCGCTTGAGGTAGTTTTTGGGGAGTCGATTCAGAGCTGAGTCGGCTAAACGACAGATGGAAACAGATTAGCCGACTCAGTTCTGCCGCAGCGAACATTCACGTCACGTGACTGATCAGCTGTTTCCGCTCCGGACAACATGTAACATCGCTAAAACTAGTTGGCATGACAGAATAAATACAACTTGCCCGATAGCAACACATACCTGAAATATTCTCTCCATTTTGCCGAGATGTCTGTTTTCAAACGCTACTTCCTGTTTACTGTGGAAGTGCGTAACGCTGACGTCTGACGTATGGCGCTGACGTGTGACGTAATGACGCTGACGTCTGACGTAGAGACGCTTTGCGTGGCATTGCAGATGCGCTTCAAGCCAGTTAATGGAAACACTTCTGATCCTCATAATTTTAATTTACATTTTAGCGAAATTTTCTAAAATTCGCTCAAAAATCGAATTTAAATTGGATGGAAACATAGCTAGTGTTACCAAAATACCTCATGAACAGATTTTAATCAATTATTCAGAAAGTAATAATTTGCTGTTCTGAGTTTTTGAGCTAAGCTTTTTCAAAATAAGCATCCTTCAAGCAGTGCTAGGCTTTGAATTCTTCCTGTCGGTATCTGAGATGTGAAGCAAATCGGAGCACCGAGATCAGCTCGACATCATCTCTCCTTCATGAAACTGAAAGTTATGCACCATAACTCATGTTCCCTGAAGGAAGGGAACGAGGTGCAACATATGCTATGGGAATTGCGCCCCCGCGCGATTACCTGAAGGAATACACTCACGCCTTTACGGCAAGGGCGTCAGCGTTGCACCAGAGGCCCCGCCCTCTGGGTACTTAAGCCGCTGACGCCCATCCAACTTTCTCCAAAATGCACTTCACCGAGCTTTCAGCATTGAAAAGGGCCAGATATGTTGCACCTCGTTCCCTTCCTTCAGGGAACATGAGTTATGGTGCATAACTTTCAGTTCCCTTTCAGTCATGTCTCTCGGTGCAACATATGCTATGGGAACGTAATTCATTCACGCCCTTGAAATGCTCAGTAAAATGCATGCTAGTGTGAACGTCTGCCCTTGATCAGCAGGCATCTCAAGGCTACTTTCTACTGTGTGTTAGAAAGGACAGCCTGAGTGACATCACACGCAGTAACATCCAAACTGTAATGCTTTGCAAAAGTGTTTATTGAGCTCCAGTTCGCCGCAGCACAAATGTCTGCAACTGGTACACCCTTGAACAGTGACCACGAAGTGGCCAAGCCCCGAGTAGAGTGAGCGTGCACTCCAGAGGGCACCTGTTGACCTTTGCTACTGTACGCCCTTTTATGGCCTCAGTCACCCAGTGTGAGAGGCGCTGCTTTGATAGGGCCTTTCCGGTAGCAGGTGCTGCAAAGCACACAAACAGTTGATTTGTTTTTCTCCATTCGGCTGTTCTCTGCATGTAAGTGCTTAAAGCTCTCACGGGGCAGAGAGCCTTCAGCCTTTCCTGTTCCTGAGTGAGGACAGGAGCAGGTGGAAAAGAGGAGAGATCAAAGTCCAGACTTCTAGGGTTTAAAGTCAAGACCTTGGGGATATATGCGGGATTAGGCCTTAAGGTGACCTTTGACCCGTCAGGGGCGAATCTGGTACACATTGGATGTACAGACAAGGCATGGAGGTCACCCACGCGTTTCGCCGAGCAAAGGGCCAGGAGTAAAGCGGTTTTATAAGATAATAAATCTATCTTAATCTCGCTCAGTGGCTCAAATGGGGGATCACAGAGAGCCCCCAAGACCAGACTAAGATCCCAACCAGGGGTCAGGATCCTTCTGGGGGGTCTCGTTCTTAGCACGCCCTTCATAAATCTTATTATGATTGGATACGTGCCAGGCGTCCTGTTTCCCCAGCCTTCGTGACAGGATGAAATTGCTGATAGGAACACCGTAATTGTTGAGAAAGAACGACCTTTTTCCAGTAAGTCCTGAAGAAAAGTCAGGAACTGAGCCAGGTCACATGAATAACAAATAATATTTCTTTTTGTGCGCCAAGCTTCAAAAATATGCCATTTCTGTGCGTAAAGAGACTGTGTTGACACAGCTTGGGCATTTTGAATGGTTTTTACTAGGCATGTAACGGTTGTAGTGGGTGTACTGAACCGTTTCGGTACACCACGTTCGGTTCGGTCCACCTACGTACCGTTTCGGTTATTTTTTCACTCATTAAACGTTCTTAACAGGGGAATGCACCGCGGAACAAAATTTCTTGGGGGCGTTTCAGCACAGAGCTATTATCGCGCAGCACGCGCAGCATTTAGCCGTTCGCATCTCGTGCGGTCTCCTGTTTGTGAACGTTATAGCTTTCTTGTTAAAAGACGAGCGCACACGCAGCTTGTGTGGACTTTGTTTCATGAAGACTCTGCAGCAGCAACACGTCTAACGTGAACGCGCTGGAAACTATGTCATCCGAACGTGAACGAAAAAACATCAGCTGTTGCTGAAACAGCGCTAACAACAGCTGCATTAAAACTACTTCATCAGGTAATCAGAGCGGTCCAGAGCAATAAATGGTAAATGGTAAATGGAGCTTATTTATATAGCGCTTTCCAGCCCCCTGTGAGGAGCCCCAAAGCGCTTTACAATACCAGCCATCCACCCATTCATTCAGACATTCATACACCGGTAGTGGTAGCCTGCCTTGCAAGGCGCCATCCAGACCTACCGGGAGCAACTCGGGGTTAAGTGTCTTGCCCAGGGACACAACGACACATGGTGGGCGGATGCGGGATTCGAACCTCCAACCTTCCGATCAGGGGTCGACTGCCATTACCACTACACCACGGCCGCCCCAATAACACAAGCTGTATGAGTTTTTAAATCTCTGAACGTTGTTATATGCGCAGGCTTTAAAGTTGCTGAGCGTCGCTATGAGACATTCATCACGTCAACACTTCAAAAAGTTCAGCTCTTTATGAAAAAACTAACTGATAGTGTCAACAAGCCCTGGACCAGATCAAAGTCCTGCCATGATGATGAAGAGTGAGCGATTCAACTGTTCAAGAGGTATTGTTCTTTTATTATTATTATCTAAATAATATTTTTTTCAAAGCTGGGCACCGCTAATTAAAAAATTAGTTCCACAATTTCTAAAACGCTTATTAATTTTTTTAGGTCCACAATTTCAAAAGCACAAATGTCTTATGAAAATTAGGGGAAGCTAATCTAATCCGCTATTTATATATTTATATATTATATATATATATATATATTATATATAGCCGGCAGCGTTATCAATATTTGCACTACACTGCCAACTGAAAAGTAACAAAAATGATCCTAAAAGGATGAAATTACAAAAATCAAAGGATTTATTTAATACTTTTTTTTTTTCTTCTTTCGGCTTTTCCCTGCGTTAGGGGTCACCACAGCGATCTAGTCGCACGAAGATTTGGCAGTTGTTTTTACGCCGGATGCCCTTCCTGACACAACCACAGACCACCGAGCAACCACAGCCCTCTGTGTGGAGTAGAGAGCTGATATCTAGGGTTCCCGGGGGAGCAGATGGTGTGGGTTAAGGGCCTTGCTCAAGGGCCCAGAGTGGGGCAGATGAGGGTGGAGACAGGTGTGACCGCTTCACTTATCCCACCCACATCTTTGATGTTGTCGGTACCGGGGCTTGAACCGGCGATCTTCCAATCACAAGCTCACCTTCTTAACCTCTGCGCCACCACTTTATTTAATACTTAACGTACATATATTCTATTCGGCCACGAAATTAACAAAAAATAGAATGATCTTTTAATCCCTAAAACCACGTTTAAATCTCAAATACACGGGTGTGTCGCCACCGCATTTATACATGAAAGTAACCCAAATACATAAAACTAACGACTCGCCGTCGAATGGTCGACACAAAACGCACAATAAAATACTCCGGCCACGTTAATTTGGCTTGAAACAGCTGGGTTCTCTAAGGATTTCCATTAGTAACCCAGCACAACCAACCGGCAGACACAGTTAGCGTCTATAGGTAGTCAACAGATTTAATGAAAAGTAACTAAAATACATAAAAATAACGACTCACCGTCGAATGGTCGACACAAAACACACCTTAAAATCATCCGGCCACGTTAATTTGGCTTGAAACAGCTGGGTTCTCTAAGGATTTCCATTAGTAACCCAGCACAACCAACCGGCAGACACAGTTAGCGTCTATAGGTAGTCAACAGATTTAATGAAAAGTAACTAAAATACATAAAAATAACGACTCACCGTCGAATGGTCGACACAAAACACACCTTAAAATCATCCGGCCACGTTAATTTGGCTTGAAACAGAGGGTTTTTTTAAGGATTTATGAAGACACCGAGCGCAGCCAGCTACAGAATTAGCCCCTGAGTTCAACTATGACCCGGAAGATGGAATAGTCCATTTTTAGTAGGGGGATAAAGAAATCGACCGTTTTTTTATTGCGTATATTTAATGATCGTTTTCATCGTAACTATAATTATTTTTATGTTAAATGTACATTAACAAGCAGGATCAATGTTAGTGATGTAGGTGACTGCACGGGGCGAGGCGGGGCCGGGGCCACTGCTGAAATGGGACCCCCAGGCATTTACCTACATGGTAGAGCCGAGTCTGTTCTCAGCTCTGCCCCCCTCCCCCCTCCAACCCTTCCTCCTCTCTGCTCTTACGGTGGGGAAAAAGGTAAAAAACAAGCAGCATAAGAGCTTGTAAATAAGTTTATTGGTTTTTACTGATAGATAATTAGTTATTAGCGGTACTGCATTTTAAATAAAAATAGCACAAATCCGCTTATGAATTATAAAAGTTAGTCAATTCACAAAAACGCTGACAAAAAGTTTAGGTCCACTGTAAGCGGAATAGCGCTTTAGCGGTCTCTAGCGTTCATGCGCCCACCTTTGCTTTTTTAAAAAAAATCATAATCTTATTAACTTGTTTTTTTTTTAACCTCTTGTTTTTTATTTCCAGTCTGCGACAGAGGTAGCTGCTCTCTTATCCACTTCAGGGAAATCCACCTGCAGCTAAGAAGTGTGTGATGACTGAACTGAACTCTGAACTTTTCCAGGGACCTGTCCCACCAAGAAGAAGTTGTGAGTACAGTAATGAGGACAAATACAACCACACTGCTGCTACTGGACAAAAACTTGATTAGTTAGATTGTAAACAGTCTGTTGCTGCTTATTGTTCTGGTTCTGACTGTTATTGTATTTATTAAGATTTGTATTATTGTTCATATAGTTTATTTATTGTAGAGTGCTGTTTATTTAAAATATCATCCAAATGGGTCACTTTTATTTATTACTACAATACAATACAAACATATTTTTGGCATATTTTCAAAATAAACATTTTGTAAGTCTTTATTTTGTCCAAAAAAAAATTTTTTGTACCGAAAATAAACTGAAAATAAACCGAACCGAGCCCTCCTTGTAGTTGAGCCGAACCGAAATGTGATTTTAGCGTACCGTTACACCCCTAGTTTTTACCACATTTTCTGGCAGGCCTGATGCCACCAGCTTGTTCCTTTCTGCCACCAAGCTGAAAAATTTCACAGCTCCCAGCCTAAGCGGCGAGACTGCTCCTTCTGGTGACGTGGTGTGTCCCTGAAGAGGAGCAGTTGGTGGAACCAGTTCTCCTCCAAGGGCCTTGGATTCTGTGATCCCCTGAGGGTCAACCATGTTAGGGAGAGGGCCTTTTTGCAGATGTGCTGCCATACTACTCTGATCGAGAGTGTTCGAGGGCAGAGGCAATTTGTTGTCATTATTAGACAAAAGTGGAACAGAATGTCTGTTTTTCCTCTTCTTGTTGGGGGTCATGGGACTGAGGAGCTGCGAGTTTTGTAAGCGAGCAGATCTCCTGACCCCAACCCGTTTCCTGGTTGGGTCTGGTTTACTGGTCTCCGGCCTTAACAGAGCGTTGGAGCCAGACAAACCACCCGGGGTCTGTGTTTCACCCAGTGGGGGAATATCGTTTAAGAGCAGAATTGAACCAGCACAGTGAGTACGGTCACGTGCTGCAGGATCACTGCTTGAACATTGCGTGTCGCCCATCAATGATAAGGGGACAGCTGCAGCGTGAGAACGTGGAGATGGTCCTTTGTGCTTGGCAGACTTTAAATTGGTTGGTGACAGAGAGCTCAGTTCCCTTCGATTAAAAGGAAGAGGAATCTGATTCAACCCTGGTTTGTTTACACACACAGCAGTTTGATCACAATCGCCTTTGTGAACGTGTGAAGCTGGTGGTAGCCTGTGGGCTTCTGCCGTGGCCCCCACGACCCTTACTGGGAGCCGTTGAATGGGTGTCCAGGAAGGTGGGTCGTCAGATTCTGTCGGCGCGCATCCCTGGGGCGCGGACATGTCACGTGTCTGCCTGGTTTGTGTATTGTCCGCCCCGTGGTTCACAACGGAGCGGGGGCTGGAGCACGTGACCCCCCTCACCTGTCTCTGTGAGGAGTGTGGGGCCTGCTTGCAGACGCCTCTGTGCCTGTCTGCTACAGACAGAACAGAGGCACCCTGCTGGGGCTTATTGATTAGGCTAACACCCCGTGAGCCGTGAGGGAGGGGGGGAGATGGCCCCCTCCCTTTATGTCGGCTGGCAGGCCAGAGGGACCCGTTCTGCTGAAGTTATTGTGTTTGTTGTTGTTGTTTTTTTTTGTGAGTCAATAAAACAGAGAGGGGCTGTTTTTTTAGCTTTATTCGTGCTTACGTGTAACGACATATTTGACTTTATGTCACTCACAGCAGGAAAAACATGATTTGTGCATGCAACAGAGTTACCAGCTTTTTGTACCGTGCTACAAATAAAGTCTGGACATGAAAAGATCATTCCCCGTACCGCGTGGTCGGGTGATCGTGTAAAATCAAGACGTGGACCTGGTTCATCAGGCACGCTTTTGTCTGGTGTCCCGGTTCGCCAAGGAGGCCCTGTGTCTGACCGCCTGGCGGGGGACAAACCTGTTTTTGCTCCATGCGTGTTCGGTTCGAGGTGGGCCCGGCGGTTGACTCTGCCGGTGCTCGTCCTCGTACGCGGTCGCTTTTGCGGTGGGGCACGTGTTGCCGAGCGGTGTCGAGGCTGCACAGGTCTGCCCCCAGCTGACTCCCTGGGGGGGGGGGTTCTCCTGGGAATGCCCACCCGGAGAGCTTCAGCCTGTTTGCGCCTCTGGTCCAGCTTGGTCTGAATTCAATCCAGAGCTTTCCCAAACAATCCTGCCGGTTCTATCGAGTGGTGGAGAAAAGACACCTTTTGTCCCTCGGGAAGGTCAGTTAAGGTCATCCACAGATGGCGTATCGCGATGACCACTTCAGCCATGCCTCTGCCTTGAGCAACAGCAGCTGTTCCCATCATGCGGAACACAAAGTATTTTTCCCTGCGGGCTTCATCCAGCAAGTCAGTGGCAGCTTGCTTGTCTGTTGTTACCTGGAGCTGCTACAGTTTTTCAGCCAGGTAAGCTTGCATCAACGCGGACGCGTTCATCGCGCGCCGCGAGTCCATGAGCTCTGTAGCATTTCTTGAGCAGAGAAGCTGAAGCTCGACAAGCTTTGCTGGGGAGAGTTGGTTTTGTCCCAGATGACTTGGGAGCCAGGTGAGACGCCAGCGTGTCCTTAATTTGAAGCACATTGGCTATTCCCACTTCATCCATCCCGTCCACTTAGAGAAACTGCGAGAGTGGTAACAGCATGGGAGCTCTGGGCTGAGCCCAGGTGCGAGTCAGCTCTGTGAGGAAGTCCGGGAACACGGGCATCCTTTGCCTCGTGGCGGCCTGCTGCTTTGAGTAAAAATAGTTTCCTGCCAGCCTCGTGACCTGTTGACGAGGCGGAGGTTCTGGCCATGGGATCTGCAGCGCGTCCGCTGCTCTGTGACACAGGTCGAACAGAGCAGGGATGGAAAAGTCAGTCTCCGGGAGCACAGGTACCGGGGTGCGGGAGAGATCTTCTCCCTGTTCCTCGTATTCGACGTCTGCGTCCTCCGCGGAAAATTCGCCTGAGGCTGAAATCGAGATCTCGTCCTCGTTCATCATGCCTCGAGTGTCGAATTCGACTGTTAAGTCCACCATGGGAGCCAGCACATCAGGGCTGTCGCCCCATTCGACTCGTGTGCTGTCATCCAGAGCCATGTTCTCGAGCTCCGGCGTGGGAGTGAGGGGCTCGGTGGTGTCTGGGTCCGCTGGCGCTGCAGCGGCGCCCATGGCCTTGGCGACGAAGTCCGCCCGGTGCCTCCTCACCGCCTCCAGCATCTGGCTGCAGTGTGGGCAAGAGTCGGGCACATCCAGCGCCATTTTTGCGTGTAACATCCCCAAGCAGACGGGACAGGCCTCGTGGGTGTCCGTCGCTGCGAGGGAGAAACCGCATCCGCTAGGACAGGCGCGCGAGGTTGGGCTCGCCGTCCTGCTGGTTTTCCTTGGAAGTCTTGTCTTTCGCTTTCCTTTCTCCTGAGGAATGTCCGAGATAAGGCGAGCGAGTCCTTCCAAAATCCTTTTCCTTTTATTTTGAGACGTCTCTTCCGTTGCGTCGCTTTCGCTGGCTAGCCCGCTACGAGTTAGCAGGGGTAGCGGTTGTTCGCGCAGTTAGCGCCGTCGAGCAAAGCAATCTGAGGAGAGAGGAGAAGAAAAAACTTCGGGGTTAAGAGAAAATGCGCCGGACTAGCTTTCGCAAGCCCAGCAGTACGCAGGAAAAATTCTCTGTACGCACTGTGTAGGGAGCAAGCTCACCTCTGGTTGAGCGATGAAGCAACAGAGAAGTCAGACGAAGAGAGGTAGTTCAGGTTTAAGCTAGGTGAAGCGCAAATAGATAAAGTTGGATGGGCGTCAGCGGCTTAAGTACCCAGAGGGCGGGGCCTCTGGCGCAACGCTGACGCCCTTGCCGTAAAGGCGTGAGTGTATTCCTTCAGGTAATCGCGCGGGGGCGCAATTCCCATAGCATATGTTGCACCGAGAGACATGACTGAAAGGGAACTGACTTTATTTGCTTTGAGCTTTGGGGTTGTTAGGTGACCCTTTCCTCCTCAGAGTTTCTACAAATTGCTTTTACATGTGTCTGAGGCCGGCGCAGTCTGAGCCCGACCACCTCCAAACGTGCTCTGCATTCTAAAACCACCTGCAGACGGGCCGGTCACATCGGATGATAAAAATATTTAAAGGTGCTCACACTGTTAAAGAAAACAGCAACATGAAGAAAGTACGTAAGACAAACTGCATCTCCGACAGTAAAGCAGTGAATGACAGTTACAATCGACTAAAAACGCAGAACCTTGATTTTTTTTAAAGAAAGCTCAAAGAAGCAGAACATCAGCTAAAAGCTAAATGGAGCAAAGCAGTAGCTAAATGTTCAAAGTAGCAAAAATGCCAGTCAAACTGCTGAAGGTTTGATAAAAGTAGCAAAGAAATATGTAGCTTAGTGTGTATTACAGTTAGAAAAATTAAGTAGAAAAATTAAGTAGAGTTATTCATTTTGTGATGTAGTTTGAAGGTTATCATTGTTTGAACAAACTGTGAAATAAGGGGAAGATATAATAAGATTTCATCTTCTGCTCCTTTCATTTTTATCCTACTTGTATTCTTGTATCTGATGAAACAGTTTTGTATTGTTCTTTTAAAATGAATGAATAAACATCAAATCAAATCAAAATCGCTGGAAAAAAGTTGCATAATGCTAGCTAAATGATAAAAAGTAATGTAGCAAACAAATAGCTGGAAACAAAAAAATGCATAATGTTAGCTAAAAGTAGCAAACAACTAGCTGGAAACAAAAATATAATGCTAGCTAAATGCTAAAAGTAGCAAACAACTAGCTGGAAACAAAAATGGCATAATGCTAGCTAAATGCTAAAAGTAGCAAACAACTAGCTGGAAACAAAAACGAATGCTAGCTAAATGCTAAAAGTAGCAAACAACTAGCTGGAAACAAAAGTTGCAAAAAAAAGTTAAAAGTTAAAAGCAGCAAGGCTGGTTAAAGACTGAAAAAGCAAAATGCAAGCTAAAAAGCTCAACGTACTGTATCAAGTTAGCTAGAAGACAAAATTGTAGGGAAAGGCTAAAAGGATCAAAACAAGTAGCAAAAAGTAGCAAAAAGGGCCATATTTGTAAATACAGCTGAATTATGAGAAAACAAGAATTCAGTACAAAACTG
Source organism: Garcialebias charrua (assembly GCA_038048925.1). Taxonomy (NCBI): domain Eukaryota; kingdom Metazoa; phylum Chordata; class Actinopteri; order Cyprinodontiformes; family Rivulidae; genus Garcialebias; species Garcialebias charrua. The sequence goes on along the minus strand of JBBPBX010013174.1, from coordinate 29,535 downwards.
AACCCATCTTGCCGAATGTTTCAGTAAAATATTCAGAAATTACCGGTAAATGGCAAAAAGTATAGAAAAACAGAATGCTGAATCAGCTTTCGCACTAACAAAAGTGCAGAGCAGTTCAGAATCTTTTGTCGTCACAGAATGAATCGGACGCTCCCCAAACCGTCTGAGGACGTTCAGAGCTGGACTTCTTCTTCTCATCGCAGAGCCTCATCCTCATCATCCTCACGTCTCCGTTTGTTTTGGCCAGCCATCGTCCCGCAGACTGAATCCTCCCCGATGCAGTTTGTTGATGGAGACTAAGCTACGTAGCTAAAGCTTTTAGCGTAGCGCCCTTTACGATGACAAATTCAAGTTTCTGGAAAAGCCATTAAGGAGGATTTTAAGCAGAAAAACAAGCAGATGGGAATGTCTGTTTCCGGCCAAACTAAATAAATTTAAAAAACCCGTGAACTCAGAAACATCAACACCTTTCTGTAAAAAATGTTTTTAATTGAAAACACATTCGAGCTGAAAGAATAATTTTCTTCAAACTGTTCAGTCCTCTGGGTGTTGATTACGGCGGCGATAATGTTTTTGTCTGTGTCTGTTTGGACCATTTTAACTCTATCAGTTCTATACATATCAAACTACATTTTGACGTGGTGGTATGAGAATCATTCACAACACACACTCTGAGTGTAACAACTCACAATACTGTGTTTTTCACAAGAAAACACGTTGAGTTTACTCAAGAAGAGGTTTTGTTTGGACCCAGACAGGCGGGGGGAGGCTGGTGTTCGGCTGCGTGCGGCGTCACGGCAGAAAGCGACCGGAGGCTGCAGTGTTTGTTGAGCTCATCGTGAGGCTGCTTGCGTGAGTGAAGGTGTGTGTGTTGTTTTGACAAGCCCCAGCAACAAATAAGGTGTTGGCAACGGTTCAAGGTAAAACTCTTGACACCAGCTCTCCTGTCCAGCTGCTGAGGCGAAACAGGACGCTATGATGCTCTGTTCACTTTCCAGCAGAGTGGAGGAGTTTTTATGGCAGGAGGGGAAAAACAAGCAGAAATAAATAAAAACAATTCAAGATGGATGAGGACTTCTTTCCTCAGTAAACTGAACTTCTACAGGGATCTCTTTGCTTTTTCTTTGGTTCGTTGAACATAAAAATATATATTTATATAAAAACTGCAGTGTGACACCATCTCACTTTGCAAATTGTTATTGTATCCCTCCAGCTGTTGAGGCCAATTATTACTAAATCCCTAAAAGCAGTTAAACTTTAAAGAAGCCATAAAACACTGTCATAATGAGCAGGTGCCACACTGTAGCTGTTGCACAAATCAGTGGGAGAAAATTGTCCAAATCTACCAAACTATGACGGACGGAATGTGACAAAATGAAATCAATCAAAACAAAATAAAGAAATGAATCAACTAAATAAACAATTAAATTATTAAATACATCAATAAATATACAATTAATTCATTCATTCAAGTTTATTTGATCAAGGACAGCACAATAAAAAATGTTACATGTTAAAAACGAAGCAACCGTTGTCTTGTACAAAGGTCTTCTAGCCACAGGCAAATTTGCAAACCCAGTCCTTGGTTGGACTTTTATATAAAAACAGCTAAAATAAAATTAAAATTTAATGAAGATTAAACAGTTCCCTATATAAAAACATCTAAAATAAAATTAAAATTTAATTAAGTTTAAATGGATTAAACAGTTCCCTCACACACACAGCTGCTCCTCTGTCCCCATGGGGTTCAGTGATCACAGATTTGGTTTTGTTTCAACCATTTTTTCACCCGGGAATTAAAAACTCTAAGATCAGTTAACGTTTTTATTGCTGATGGTAAACTGTTCCAGATATGAGGACCTTTAAATGAGAAGGAGCATTGACCAAATTAGGTTTTGTATTTTGCAGATTTAGTCTCCATCAACTGCACCTCTTGTTGCAGCTCCTGAGCTGCTGACTTTTAAAATCATTCTGCTCACCAGCTCAGGGACAAGACCATTAATACATTTAAAAGTTAATTTTAAACAATTAAGTTATTAAATACACAATTATTTAATTTGTGATTTATTCAGTTATTTCATTTAGTCACATTCCATCCTCGTGTGTCCATGAAATTATGTTAACAGTCAGTTTCACTCCTCAAACTCTGGGCGGGGCTAACACTGAACCAGGTCTCTCTTGTAAATGAGTCCTCGAGGCTAAGTGGGATTAACCTGCCTAAATAAAGGTTTTTTCATTCAACCTTTATTTAGTCAGGTAAATCACATTGAGCCTCGAGGGCTCATTTACAAAAGCGACCTGCTACAAACTAAAGAATGATGAACAGCAATGGTAGAATTTCCTTAAACAACAAACAACAGAAAAAAAAAAAAAAACGTAGGAGAGAAATAGAAAGTGAAATGCAAAGTATCAAAACTAGCAAAACACCACAAGGTAGATGTACAAAATCAAAAACAGGAACATATCTGCAATGGTTTTTGCCAGGTTTCCAAAAGATTTTTAAAACCATTTAGGGAGGTCAGGGCCGAGAGCTTCAAATCTTTTTGTAAGATATTCCAGGAAGCAGGAGCAGAGTAGGAGAAGGCCCTTTTTCCAAGTTCAGTCCTCACTGACGGAACACTGCAGGTGATGATGTCCTGAGAGCGCACACTGTAGCTGCACTCACGTAAAGACATGTAGGAGGAGATGTATGAGGGCAGCAGACCGAGAAGTGATTTAAAGATGAAAATGTACCAGTGGAAGAGTCTGCGTGAGGTTAATGATGTCCAGTTAACCAGTGAATACAGGGTGCAGTGGTGGGTACGATAATCACAGCCAGTTATGAATCTTAGAGCACCATGGTAGACAACATCCAACATCCGCAGGGTGCTTGTAGGAGCATTCATGTAGAGAATGTCACCGTAATCAATGGAGGGGAGGAAAGTCACAGATACAAGGCGTTTCCTAACATTCAGTGTTAGACATGATCTGTTTCTGAAAAAGAAACCCAGTTTAACTTTCAGTTTCTTTACTAGGTTTTCCACATGGAGTTTAAAAGAGAGCTGTGAATCAACCAGTATACCCAAATATTTATAGGAATCAACAAACTCAATTGGGACACCATTTGAGGATAAAATCAGAGGAAGATCTGCTGGGACCGACTTCCTACTTGAAAAAACATCCCTTTTGTTTTTTCAGCATTTAGTACAAGTTTGAGACGGAACAAATCAGACTGGATGATGTCAAAAGCGGATTGCAAAAACTGGAAAGCCTTAGCAACTGTTTTAGCTTGACAGTAAACAACTGTGTCATCAGCATAGAAATGTAAGGATGCATCAGGGATGCTCTGACCTACATGAGCTATGTAAATTGTAAAGAGGGTTGGTCCTAAGACTGAGCCTTGTGGTACCCCATTTTTAACCGTTAAAGGGGACCACACATGCAAAATTCACTTTTTAATGTTTTTTTACTAAACTTTGGGTATTTACTTCATAAAAAAACAGTCCTTGTGCCAAAAAAATGCACCCAGTGGTTTATTTACTCTAAGTAGATTTATTTATTTTTGATAAATACACCAGGATTCACACTTCCTGCATTTATTGACGTCACAAGCCGCAGCCAAGCCGCAGCCAATCAGATCAAACCTGAGTCCAGCCCCTCACCTAGCAACCCCTGGTTAGGCTCAACCCACTTCTGTATTAAACACATGACTGTTGTTTTTCATGATTTCATCTCATCTTTTGTTTATATGTTCTTAATTTCATGTGTACAGCACTTTGTTGCAGCTGTGTTTTTTTAAATGGCTTTATAAATAAAGTATAATTGTTATTTTTATGTTTTAGTTCAATTTTTAGTGTATTTGCGATCGCTGCCAACGCGCAGCCGGTAAAAATTAAACGAGCGGACCACAGGCGGAAGGACCGGGTTCGACGGGACCCTCTTCCGGCGCGATGGAGCGGAGCTTCAACTGTACAGCCTTGCAGCAGCCTCGCAGCAAGAGGACCTTCTCCTTACAGATTAATTTACGGGAGACACTTGGTGAACTTTGTGTTGTCTTCACTGGAACAGCGATAACTCCCAAAATCTCATCGCGTGCAACGAGCGGAGCTGGCGAAAACCGGAAGAGGAACAAGCTAACATTAGCTTCGGATTCGGGTGGTCTAATGCTAAAAGGAGCAGCAAACTGCGGCGCGCTCAGACGGGTTTCGGTAAGTTATCTTAAGCTAACACTAACAGTAAGTCAAATGAGTAATAAAAAAAGAGCTAATTTTAAAACAACAACACATTACAGATACTGGCTGTTACAGAGGGCGTGAACAGATCGTTGAAGGGCGTGGACTTCAAGAAACCGGTCGTTCAAAACGAAAGTTAAAAATGGCAGAATTAAAAAGGGTATAATTGATTATCTAATAATTATTTTGTGCATTAAATTGAAGGAATAGGGTCTGGATATCCCACAGAAATACCATAAAAATTTAAAAAATACATCTGAGGTCCCCTTTAAATAACTGGAAGAAGTAATAATAATAATGAATTTCATTTATAATGCACTTTTCATTAATAAAAATCTCAAAGTGCTACAAAGTGTAACAAAGCAAAGATCAAAATAAAACAAGTGATAAAATCAATAATAATATCGACTAAGATCAAAGATAAAATCATGTGGATGCAGATTAGGCTTGCTTAAAAAATAAATAAAATAAAACAAGTGATAAAATCAAGTAAAATCAATAATGATATCAGCTAAGATCAAAGATAAAATCATGTGGAGGCAGAATAGGCTTGCTTAAAAAGAAAGGTCTTTATGCTGCTTTTAAAGTCAACCAGTGACTGTGGAGCTCTCAGGTCGTCAGGGAGGGAGTTCCACAGGCGGGGGGCAGCCACACAGAATGCTCGGTCTCCCATGGTCCTCAATTTGGTCCGAGGAATATGAAGGAAATTACTGTTCTGTGATCGTAGAGACCGGGTGGATGAATATGGTGCAAGAATGTCCTTTAGATAGTCAGGTGAAGTGCCGTGCAAGCATTGATGGGTAATGAGAGCAGTTTTGTATTGAATTCTGTAGGTGACAGGAAGCCAATGGAGGTTATGGAGAATGGGTGTAATATGTTCAAATTTACGAACTCTCAACAGAATCCTTGCTGCACTGTTTTGAATGTATTGAAGTTTCTGAAGGTTTTTGCCAGGGATACCAATAAACAGGGAGTTGCAGTAGTCGAGCCTGGAGGAGACAAAGGCATGGACGAGTTTCTCAGCATCAGGAAAAGTCAGAGATGGGCGAAGTCTGGAGATGTTTCGAAGATGGAAGAAGCAGGTTTTAAACAGATGCTTAATGTGATTTTCAAATGTAAGATGAGAGTCCATTTTTATTCCAAGATTTGTAACAGAGGTGGAGAGGGGGATGTCTTGACCAGAGAAGGAGATTGTTGTTAAAGTTGATGTTTGTATCTGGTGAGGGGTGCCAATCAATATGGCCTCAGTCTTCGAGCAGTTTAATTGAAGAAAGTTCTGATTCATCCATGCCTTTATTTCCTCCAGGCAGGCAGAGAGAACAGTGAGTGAAGACGGAGATAGGGATGATGATGATGTTCCAGTCCTGATGTAAAGCTGTGTGTCGTCGGCATAGCAGTGAAAAGTACCATTGTGCTGAACACATTGCTTCCGATTGGACAGATAATTAGAAAACCAACCAATGGTGTGATCAGAGAACCCAATTTCTGAGAGCTTATGACACAAGATGTTATGATCCACTGTGTCAAAAGCTTTAGACAGATCTAAGAAAAGTGCAGCACAATAATTCTTAGCATCCAATGCTTCAACAACGTCATTAAGAACCTTCAAAGAAGCAGTCGTTGTGCTGTGTTTTTTCCTGAAACCAGATTGATGGAGAGGTAAGATGTTAAATGAGTCCAAATAATTTTTGATCTGAGAGTTTATCAAATTTTCTAGAACCTTGGCTAAAATGCAGAGTTTAGAGATTGGTCGATAGTTGTTCAGTGCGGTGGGGTCACCTCCCTTCAGCAAAGGAAGAACAAAGGCTGTTTTCCAAGCATCCGGAATGGAATTTTGGCTTATGGACAGATTAAAGATGTGGGTCACAGGGACTGTGATGATATGAGCAGCCAGCCTTAAAGGGATTGTGACATGATTTTTTTACTATTCATAAAATTGCTCAAAATATATATATTTTATCATTTAAATATGTTTGTTTTTGCAAACAAAATGATAAATCACTTTAATTTTGCTTTAAAAGTGATTTTGAACTTCAAGCCGTGTTTAATCATGGGAAATCCGATTACACTCGAACGCACCATATGTGATGTCACACTGGGCAGAGGGCTGTGGTGTCTTTAATAGCGGACAATTTAAAACTGGACGAATTTAGCAATCTATGTGAAGATTTGAGCTATTTGTCTTCATTTTGGGAAGCAGAAAATAGTTTGGGTGATGGAACAAGAAACAACAGGATCTAATTTAGGTCTGATGCTGTATCAGACTTCCTTCATGTCGAGCTGCTCATACCTGCGCACTGTGACAAGCCCAGAGCTCTGCCCGGTGTGACATCACAGATGGTGCGTTCGTGTGTAATGGGATTTCCCATGATTAAACACGGCTTGAAGTTCAAAATCACTTTTAAAGCAAAATTAAAGTGATTTATCATTTTGTTTGCAAAAACAAACATATTTAAATGATAAAATATATATATTTTGAGCAATTTTATGAATAGTAAAAAAATCATGTCACAATCCCTTTAAGAAATAAGGTGGAAGTTCATCTGGACCAGCAGATTTTTTAGGATCAAGATCATTTAGCAATTTATTTACCTCACTGACTGAGAACGGAGAAAATGAGAAGGTGTGATTAACTGAGGATTGGCTTGTAGGAGGGATTTGATTTGTAGAAGTTTGGTTATTAGATGGAGTGGATGATTTTCCATTTATAACTGTGTCAAATAATGAACTAGAAGCAACAAAATGTTTGTTGAAACAGTTTAGGATCTCGTGCTTATTTGACACAGGAACAGAGTCAACAAGAAGTTGTGATGGAAGGTCAGATGATTGGGGGATGCCTGAGAGAGATTTGATGGTTTTCCAGAATTTTTTAGGATCGTTTAGATTTTTGGAGGTCTGAGATAAGAAGTAATTACGCTTTGCGGCTTTGATGGCAGTTGTGCATTTATTCCTCAGCTGCCGAAAATTCATCCAATCAGTGTCTGAGTGTGATTTTCTTGCTGCGGCCCAGAGATGATCTCTCCTATGCAGAAGGTCAGCTAGTTCAGGAGTAAACCAGGGGCTGTCACGGCCCTTTATCCTGAACTTCCGGAAAGGGGCGTGTTTATTTACAAAGTAAATGAAACTGTCATGAAAATAATTCCAAGCGGTGTTCACGTCGTATTAATAGAATACGTTGCCAATCAAAGTGAGATAGATCCCAGAGGAATGACTGTTCACAGAAATGTTTCAAATCCCTTTTTTGAACTATTCTGGGCTTAGCAGGTGGAAGTTTAGTAGATCTAAGATTGAATGAACGTGTAAAATCCAAAATTGTTAGATAAGCCATATGTTTCACGAGCACTACCAAGTTAATATAATATTTCTTACCTTGCCCACAGGCCGGGGTTTGTGATGCTGCATCTGGCCATAGGTCCAACTCTGTGGAGCCTGAGAGAAATTCTTCGTTTAAATTAGCTGCTTCTGCTTAGTCTGAAGAGATAACAGCTAGCCTGAGAAGGTGGAGAGCTGCCACCTTAAATCGACTACAGTAGCAACAATTTAATGGTTCATGTGAACGCGAGGGGTGTAACTGTACGTGTGTTTGTACTTTTGACAGTTCAGTACAGATGTTTGGGACTGGTACAGGGAAGTAAACAACAAATAGGTCAGTCACAGCTGATCAGAGCTCCTATCTAGAAGCATGTGTGCATTTTATAATAATAATAATAATCATTTTATTTAAAAGCGCCTTTCAGGACACCCAAGGACACTTAACAAACCAACACAGTGTAATACAGAGCAAACATTATCAGCAACAAATTGAAATATAAAATACATAAAGGAATTTTTCTAAATTATAATAATTTAGGAAGGAATAAATAAAGGAAGGAATTTTTCTAAGCATGACAGAATAACCGTTTTACTCAAATCAGCTGCGAGGTGAAACTCTGCAGCACGTATGGCAAGCAGTTGTATCAAGTAATTTGAAAAGTAGTATGTCAAGCCATTTGTATATTTAATAAGTATCCCTGATATCAAGCATAATTTTTTTTCACACTAGCCATCGGCTAGCTGAGAGGCTTGGTGTGAGTTTCACATTAGATGTTATTTAGTTCAGTTATTTTTATTTTGCAGCAGCAACAAGCTCTAACGCTTCAAGTGCATCCTGGGTAGTGTTACATTCAGGCCTAAAACATCCGACCCTTCCCCAGTCCGTAGCCATTTTTTCCGAACCCAACCATATTTAAGATATATGCACTAGTCAATTTTACTGACTGTACAATATTCCAAAATGAAAAAGTGAGCAGATTTTATCTGACCCAAATTCTTAGCATTTAACTTTAACGAGTTCTCTCTTTTTAGGATTTAAGCAGATAAATTGTGAGTGACGAAATGTAATTGACAGGAAACATTACTTATTCACTGTAATTACAGGCCTGAACCCCCCCAAAAATTAAAGCTTTTACTGCTTTTGTAAGCATATCAGTTTGACATATTCGTAACGAAAGGAAGATATAAGATTTCTTGTTTCACCAAATGAATATTAACATACAAAACAAATAGCCAAAAAACCACACAAAATCAACTGTAAAGATGGGCTATTACACTGATGAACAAAAATATTTTTAGAGCAACATTATTCGGAAAAATATAGAACAAAGCCATTTTAATTGAACAAGCTGCTTCCTTCACCGCAGATGACAGCAGGGTGCGGAGACACGCACAGCTGGTGATCAGCTGGTCCATATGAGCTTAACTGGACATTTTTTTAAAGCTCTTTGCACCATTCGGACCTGCCTCCTCCTCAACAAGTAGATTAACACAGTTTCATATTGTGCATTCTTATTTAAGAAAATGATCAAAACTGTATGAAGTAGCGTAAAGTGTATTGTACAGTATTAGTTAGAAAATTAGAAAGACTTATTCATTTTGTACTGTTACTCAAGATTATTATTGTTTGAACTGATTGTTTGAAAAAAGGGGCAGATATAAGATTTTTTTTCTTCTTTCTTCTGCCTTTAATTTTTTTATATTTTGTATGTTATCATTCATAGGATTGTTTTGTATTGCACTTTTTTTAAATGAACACATTTTATAAATAAATAAAAATAAATAAATTTTGTTTTCTTTGTGCTGTACGATTCGTAAAACTGCATCAAAGCCTGAGAGCGGCCCGACCCGCACATTCAGGCCAGGCTTCGGGCTCGGGTTAGAAATGACAGCTCTAATCCTGGGACACGTCCTGCAGACGTAATATTTCTGCTGGAATACCCCTGAATGGTAAAACTGACAGTGGGATAAAATTTTAATAGTGTTTGAACCAACTGATATAAAATGTCATGAAATTCAAGTTAAGTTGACAATAATTCACTTTAATATTGGTCTAATCAGTGCTGGGCAGCGCTAATCCAAAAATTAGTTCAGCTATTTCTAAAGCACTTATTAATTTATTTAGGTCCGCAATTTCAAAAGCGCTTATGTATTAGTAAAGCTAGCGGAAGCTAATGCTAACGCGCTAACGTGCAAATGGCGAACTACTTTTTTAAATCCAGCAGATTTGACCATTTCGTGAAACGGTTAAGCTCAGAAAAACCTTGTGCTATAAAGTCAGCTAAGAAATATATTTTTTCTCAGCAAAGAAATAATTGTTTTTACCGTGTTTTGTTGTAAAGTCCTTTGCTTCTGTGGCCGTCGCCATTTTGAACAGGGCAAATGAGGCGCTGACGCGTCGCGTAGGCCGCTGAGAAACATCCATAAGTTCACCCTCCATGTTAAAAACTCTTCGTCTGACTCTTCGAAAACAAGCAATAAGGCTGCAGAGTAACACACTGGCTGCTAACTGCTATAGAGAGAGCGCTCTCTCTAGCCCCCCTTAGGGCGGGGACCGCTTTTTTTCACGGACCACATCCGGCGCTGACAGGATATGGTCTGTGAGCAGTCGTCCGGTTGATTTAAGAGCCCGTAAATAAGTTTTTTCGTTTTTACTGATAATTAGTTATTAGCGGTACTGCATTTTAAATAAAAATAGCGCAAATCCGCTTATGAATTATAAAAGTTAGTCAATCCGCTATAGTGCTAACAAATTGTTTAGGTCCGCTATCAGCGGATTAGCGCTTTAGCGCTCCCTAGCGGTCTGGTGCCCACCTTTGGGTCTAATAAATTTTTTCTTTTTTAAAAACTCCAGTTATGATTAAAATATTTGGAAGTTATTGATTCTTCCACTGGGAAGAGACCCAACAACTCACTGGAGGAAGTTCTAATATCCTCAGTGGCCTGGGAATACTGTGGGATCCCCCAGGAGGAGCTGGAGAGTGTCACTGGGGATCCCCCAGGTCTGGGTTGCTCTCCTGGACGCATTTGACCCGACCACAGAAAAGTGCTAGTAGATGGAGGTGGTCTTGGCCTAGCTCAAACTAGCGGTTAGCTTGTCAGTCCAGTTAAGAGTAAACTCAATTTTTCCAAACAGGTTTTTCTACAAGAGTTTATCACCTTTCTATTGAACCTTACTTCCAAAGATCTGAACTATCCCTTTAAGCTGCTGTAGAGCATTTAGTTACCAGCCTTTTTAAAGCTGTTTATTAGAGCTGATTAGCTACAGCGCTACTTTTGCCTGCGTCTAAAACAAACCTAGGACATGTTTAAAAAATAATAAAAGCACGCCACTTCAAAACTGTGCTGTTAGATATGATTTCATTTCAATGCTCGGGATATTTTTCTGATTAAATCACCATTAGTTCAACATTTCTAACCTAGTCGTGGGGGGGGTGGGGGGGCAAAGTCAACACTAGATGAGAGCTGCCACAGTGGGAAACCACCAGTCATGATAGAGAATTCCAGTAAATGTAACCTCCAGACAAGTTAGTCAAATGTGTACGCACACAGCCTAGGAAGTTGCGAGATAAAAAAAATAAAATTGGAGTGAAAATCAGGTCAGGTTGTTATTTTTTTATTATGTTGTACGTAGATCCCAGTGAGCTGCCCTGTGGGATCATGTGTTGCTCTCAGCTCTTGCACATGTGCGCCGACACCACATTTTCTGGATAAACTGCACAACAGGCTCTCATTAGATCTTTGTGGGAGGCAAACAACTGCAAAACGGCACATGGAGACATTAAAGTGGATGCTCCAAAGTTACACTGACACTGGAAGGAACATTTAAATGCCTCCGCTGTGACGCCCTGACATTTATTTTGATATCGAGGAACAGATAAAACTTGAACTCTCTGGGAGAGGAGCACCAAGCGCGATTGAGAGACTATATACAGTACGCGTTAACGCCAAGAAATATGAGCAGTTTCAACGTGCATCCTTGTATCTTAAGTGTTTTCTTTCTGTCAGAAAAGTTTCCATGGCAATTAAAGTGTTTGGCCTGAGAGTTCGCCTCAACACTCTGAGCCCATGTTTATGGCCGGACAGATCAGAGGCGTTTTATCGCCGATGTTTGCGTTGTAATGATGGTCCTGAACAATGCCACTGCGCTGCCATTCTCATTTCACATAATTTATTGCGCTTATAGGCCAAGGCTGGTGGAATGCTTTCAACTTTTACGATACAAAGTTGTGCCAAGAGCGTTTTTTCGCCCCCCTCTATTTCTCTGAGGGGTTTTCAAAAGGGAAAAGCAACACATGCTGTCATTCATGCCCTCGCTGCTCAGATGGGTCATTACGCTCATATCAGATCGGCGCGTTTGATGTGCCGAGTGACGGAGCAAAGTAAATGGCGAGCGCAAGTCTGTGAGAGATTTGCAACGCAGTGCGTTAATTAACGAAGGTCTATACCAATTAGGCTCCCATGATTGGTGTGTGAATGTCAGCGCAGTCACGCAGCTCGGGCCTCGGCGCAAAGTAACACCACTGTTCACTGAGCACAAAGAGCATAAACAAGCGCTGGCAGCAAGTGCAAAGTGTGCAAAGCTGGGCATCTCCAAACGCTTCTGGCTTTTCCAAAGATTTCTTCGTTTATTGAAACATCTATAGCCGTTTACCTCGATAGGTTGGAGTGAAACGATTTCCTTAAAGTTGAGAATGCGCTCGTAGTAAATTCTGACTAATCAATCTACCATTTCTTTTAAAGATTACGATTTCAGCTGGCAGTTGTTTTATTATAAACATGACAGTTCTAGTTGTTTGTCTTCGCCACACATGGTCGTAAACTGAATAATTTGAGGTTTTGACTCATCGGTTGTTGCTGTTTGTTGAACTTTAGGAAACATTTTCCTCTACGTCACATTTTAAACCTCGATTCAAGAACAATGTATTTTTAATGAAAGCTCTAGAAATCCTTGAACGAATGTACCGTACTTTCCAGTCTATAAGCCGCAACTTTTTTCACAGGCTTTGAACCCCGCAGCTTATATACCGTATTTATGTTTATGTTTATTAAATTTGTTCATTTTTTTTTTTTACAAAAGAAACAATACAAGACAATCTCATAAATGATAATGTACAAATATAAAAAAATGAAAGGTAGCAGAAAGAAGAATAAATCTTATTATATCTGCCCCTTACTTCCAACAATCAGATTAAACAATAATAATCAACCATGTAAACAATAATAATCTTCAACCAACTTTTTCCAACAATCAGATTAAACAATAATAATCTTCAACCAACAGTACAAAATGACTAACTCTTTCTAATTTTCTAACTAATACAATACACATTACGCTATTTCATATATATTTTTAACACATTTGTTTTGATCATTTTTTAAATGTAAACATTGACTTGGCATTTTTAACTACATTCTCCAAGCCATTCCATAATCTAATTCCCTGGATTGAGGTAGAACGTCCCTTCAAACTAGTTCTGAATTGTGGTTTTACAAACATCTCTGTCCCCTTAAGATTATAACAACTTTGTCTTTTAACAAAATGCATTTGGATATTTAAAGGTAATGCATTATTTTGAGCCCTATACATAACTGATAAAATATTATAGTCTACCAAATCATGGAACTTCAATAACTTCAGTTGATAAAATAATGTACTTGATGGATGACGGTAATGTTTTCTAGTGATAATTCTTACAGCTCTTTTCTGTAATACAAAAATAGGCTTTGTGATTGTTTTACACGCATTCCCCCAAACATCAATACAATAGATTAAGTGTGGAACAATGATTGTGTTATACAACAAATACAGAGCTTTATCATTCAATAGGTCTCTGACTTTGTACAGTACTGCAATCGATTTAGCTATTTTTATTCTTACAGAATTTATGTGTTGTTTCCATGTCAGTTTGTCATCAATGATAACACCCAAAAACTTCACCTCACTCACTCTACAAATCTCAACATCCTCAATTTTGAGTGGAACATCAACAGTTTTCTTTTTATTACTGAATATCATGTAATTAGTTTTTTCTAGATTTAATGATAATTTATTTATTTTAAACCAAGTTTGTATCTTGACAAATTCTGTCTTTATCAATTCCAACATTTGTTCTATATCTTCACCTAAACAGAATTTTTTTTCAGCCATATAAGTCACAGTTTTTTGTATGATTTGCATGCCCTGCGACTTATAGGCCGAAACGACATATTTATGGATTTTTTCCTGTATTTTTGGCTGAGATATGACCGTTTCCCTTCATTCTGACTGAATTTTGTTGTTGTTGAGCAGTACCCCTTTCAGCCACTAGATGACAGCAGAGTAGTAGTAGCTGTAAGGCATGCTGTTGTATCATGTAATAGGTAAACGTGGCTATAATGAAAAATTTGTAAAAGTTCAAGACAAAAACTATTTTTGTCTTGAACTTTTTTTTAATTTACCATGTCCTGGATGACTGAGAATCTTCACCAGCTATTAATGACACAATCGGCCTGTCACAGTTCCTTCTGCTCGCTGCCTGGACTGACCGTCAAACCAGCTGCACCGCCCCGGCGAAATGCAGCTAATTTGACCATTAAAGTGCATTTATTAAGCAAACGTTAGACTGAGACACACTTCTGATATAATTTCGAGCAAACAAATAATTGTTTGTGTTAGTCTTGTTAAAGTCCTCCCGTGGCCACCATTTGGCAGCCTATCAATTTTTGGCTCAAACCGGCCCACATTTCTGGGTTGTTAGCGGTGATGCACGCCAAATGTGACGTGTCAGTGGTGATGCATAATAGATGCGACTTATACAGCCAATCAACATATTTATGGATTATCAACTTTATTAGACAAATATGGACTGATGCGACTGCGGAGCAACGTGTCCGGCAGAAAATATGGTAATGATGCGACTAATTTATGGATTTTTATTTTGGACGGGGTAACAAGCTTCCTGCTGCCAAAAACATTTAGCTTTGTCATACACGGGCACTTGCATAGCTGCCCAATATACGTTTCTCTTGGGGGTGGGTCCTCATGACTCAATGAGACTACTTCATTGTGGATGACTGCCTGTCACATGGCCTCAGAGAGGGATTATGGGTAAAATTGTTCATTGTTAATCAGTTCGTTTAGCTTTTTGTTGTTGTTGTGATTAGTCTGTTCTTGCTAGCTTAGTTTATGTGTTCATTATGCGTTAGTTTGTCATTCAGTAGAGTAACCATGAGTGAGGGAGGTAGTTGTTATTAAGATTTGTGGAGTTCACTCTGTTTGTGTTGAACAGCTCAATAGACTGCAAAACGCCCTCTAGTGGTTGAATCTTGATCTACAACAGGAGCTGTACATCTCAGTAGCTCTTAGCTGCCAATCATGTTACAATGTGAACACATGTGGCTTATATATGTGCATTTTTATTATTATTTAGTGTGCACAGCTTATATTCAGGTGCGCTTTATAGACTGGCAATTACGGTATCTCACCTCCTGCATCTCATGCCAAGAGCGTCACATGTTGAGATGAGGGAGTTGAAGCAGTTTTGGTCAAACCTTGAGAATGTTACGCACACTCATAAGATTTGGCAAGATGTCACGCTTGGAGTATGTTGTAAATGATTCAGCTACAAGCACAACACGTTAGCTCAAAGACTTCATTAAAATATGAGCAGCGTTTAATAAAAATAAGTGGCAAAAGACAAAAATGTGAATAAAAACATGATGACCTAATGGTGACAGAGAAAATCAAAATTCAAGCTTCATAGTGCGGGGCTTACTTGAAACCTCATTGAGGCTAACATCGTGAGATCACGCACCTTTGGAGGCCGGGTTACCTGACCGAAAGAAGGTTCAAAGCTCATCCTGAAATTCCACTTCTGTTGCTCTCAACACTGGTGCAATTTGGTTAACGGCAGAAAAATGTCACTGGCTTTGGGTTGCGTATCCGTGTTTAAACAGGTTCTAATTGTAATAACATGTTGCGCCTT
This sequence comes from Garcialebias charrua, assembly GCA_038048925.1. Taxonomy (NCBI): domain Eukaryota; kingdom Metazoa; phylum Chordata; class Actinopteri; order Cyprinodontiformes; family Rivulidae; genus Garcialebias; species Garcialebias charrua. The sequence continues at coordinate 14,045 of JBBPBX010013174.1, read as the reverse complement.
TTTTTTTTTTTTCATGTTGGACAGATCAAGAGAACAAACACTCCATTAATCGATGAGACTACATTAGGTAGTTAGTAATGAGGTGAATGTTTGAAAAGTAAAAGCAATAATGACCCAGATGTTTAGCTTTTGTATATATAATTATGCATTTATTGACAAGGATGATACAAGTCTGTTGTGGGACACTCGCAGGTCTCACCAGCGAACAGATGGGTCTTCAGTTTACTTAGCGGACCTCCTGGTCCTCTTATCCCAGGAGAAGTTTGCTCCGTAGGATTTCACTCGGGGCTTTGAGGTCCTCTTCTCTGTGACTTCATAGCTCCAACCTGAAGGACAAACAGAGTGAGTGATGAGGATGAGAACGTCCCGTTTGTTCACTTTGGATGAGTTCCAGCAACAATGAGGTGTCTTGTAGACATCGACAGGCTGCGTGTCGTCAGAACATCTCTAATCATTTTCATGGTGCAATAAACAGAAGAGGGCCGGTTTCCCTTGCTTGGTTTCAACAAACTTTCCCAGATGGTTCAGTTCTCTGAGTCAAAGTGAACTTGACTGCTGCGGGACAGAAAACACATCAGTCACGATTAACTCCAGCCGGCCTGTTTTCAGCTGTCGGTCAAGCCTTCAGCACTAGTCCCTCACAGCTTTAATCAGTCTGAGGCCTCCAGTTTAGTGTCTAGATTTTACTACCATCTCTTTCCTCTAGTGACAGTACTGGGGATTAAAGGGAAAAATATATATATTCCATTTAATTCTTATTAATTTAACAAAATAATTACAAACCGGATTCCAAAAAAGTTGGGACACTAAATAAATTGTGAATAAAAACTGAATGCAATGATGTGGAGATGGCAAATATCAATATTTTATTCATATTAGAACATAGATGACAGATCAAAAGTTTAATCTGAGTACAGGTAAATGTAACATTTTAAAGGAAAAATATGTTGATTCAAAATTTCACAGTGTCAACAAATCCCAAAAAAGTTGGGACAAGTAGCAATAAGTGGCTGGAAAAAGGAAATTGAGCATATAACGAACAGCTGGAAGACCAATTAACACTAATTAGGTCAATTGACAACATGATTGGGTATAAAAAGAGCTTCTCAGAGTGTCAGTGTCTCTCAGAAGCCAAGATGGTAAGAGGATCACCAATTCCACCATTGTTGCGCAGAAAGATAGTGCAGCAATACCAGAATGGTGTTACCCAGCGTAAAATAGCAAAGACTTAAAGGGGACCACACATGCAAAATTCACTTTTTAATGTTTTTTTACTAAACTTTGGGTATTTACTTCATAAAAAAACAGTCCTTGTGCCAAAAAAATGCACCCAGTGGTTTATTTACTCTAAGTAGATTTATTTATTTTTGATAAATACACCAGGATTCACACTTCCTGCATTTATTGACGTCACAAGCCGCCAGCCAATCAGATCAAACCTGAGTCCAGCCCCTCACCTAGCAACCCCTGGTTAGGCTCAACCCACTTCTGTATTAAACACATGACTGTTGTTTTTCATGATTTCATCTCATCTTTTGTTTATATGTTCTTAATTTCATGTGTACAGCACTTTGTTGCAGCTGTGTTTTTTTAAATGGCTTTATAAATAAAGTATAATTGTTATTTTTATGTTTTAGTTCAATTTTTAGTGTATTTGCGATCGCTGCCAACGCGCAGCCGGCAAAAATTAAACGAGCGGACCACAGGCGGAAGGACCGGGTTCGACGGGACCCTCTTCCGGCGCGATGGAGCGGAGCTTCAACTGTACAGCCTTGCAGCAGCCTCGCAGCAGGCTCGCAGCAAGAGGACCTTCTCCTTACAGATTAATTTACGGGAGACACTTGGTGAACTTTGTGTTGTCTTCACTGGAACAGCGATAACTCCCAAAATCTCATCGCGTGCAACGAGCGGAGCTGGCGAAAACCGGAAGAGGAACAAGCTAACATTAGCTTCGGATTCGGGTGGTCTAATGCTAAAAGGAGCAGCAAACTGCGGCGCGCTCAGACGGGTTTCGGTAAGTTATCTTAAGCTAACACTAACAGTAAGTCAAATGAGTAATAAAAAAAGAGCTAATTTTAAAACAACAACACATTACAGATACTGGCTGTTACAGAGGGCGTGAACAGATCGTTGAAGGGCGTGGACTTCAAGAAACCGGTCGTTCAAAACGAAAGTTAAAAATGGCAGAATTAAAAAGGGTATAATTGATTATCTAATAATTATTTTGTGCATTAAATTGAAGGAATAGGGTCTGGATATCCCACAGAAATACCATAAAAATTTAAAAAATACATCTGAGGTCCCCTTTAAGTTATCATCATCAACCGTGCATAACATCATCAAAAGATTCAGAGAATCTGGAACAATCGCTGTGCGTAAGGGTCAAGGCCGTAAAACTCTACTGGATGCTCGTGATCTCCGGGCCCTTAAACGTCACTGCACCTCAAACAGGAATGCCACTGTCAAGGAAATAACAGAATGGGCTCAGGAATACTTCCAGAAAGCATTGTCAGTGAACACAATCCACCGTGCCATCCGCCGTTGCCAGCTGAAACTCTACAGTGCAAAGAGGAAGCCATTTCTAAGCAAGCTCCACAAGCTCAGACGTTTGCACTGGGCCAGGGGTCATTTAAAATGGAGTGTGGCAAAATGGAAGACTGTTCTGTGGTCAGATGAGTCACGATTTGAAGTTCTTTATGGAACACTGGGACGCCATGTCATCCGGACCAGAGAGGACAAGGATAGCCCAAGTTGTTATCAACGCTCCGTTCAGAAGCCTGCATCACTGATGGTATGGGGTTGCATGAGCGCTTGTGGCATGGGCAGCTTGCATGTCTGGAAAGGCACCATTAATGCAGAGAACTATGTTCAGGTTCTAGAACAACATATGCTCCCATCTAGACGTCATCTCTTTCAGGGAAGACCCTGCATTTTTCAACAAGATAATGCCAGACCACATTCTGCAGCAATCACAACATCATGGAGAAGTATGAGAAGGATCGGGGTACTGAAATGGCCAGCCTGCAGTCCAGATGTTTCACCTAAAGAGAACATTTGGCGCATCATAAAGAGGAAGGTGCAACAAAGAAGGCCCAAGACGATTGAATAGTTAGAGGCCTGCATTAGACATGAATGCGAGAGCATTCCTATTTCTAAACTTGAGAAACTGGTCTCCTATGTCCCCAGACGTCTGAGTGTTGTAAGAAGGGGGGATGCCACACAGTGGGAAAAATGGACTTGTCCCAACATTTTTGGAGATTTGATGACACCTTGAAATTTTGACACAAGATATTTTCCCCTTAAAATGATAAATTCTCTCAGTTTAAACTTTTGATCTGTGATTTGTGTTCTATTCTCAATAAAATATTAGATGTTGGCACCTCCACATCATTGCATTCAGTTTTTATTCACAATTTGTTTAGTGTCCCAACTTTTTGGGAATCTGGTTTGTATGTAAACCTAATGTATTAATGCATGTGTAGTGGACCTAACCGTGGCCAACTGGGATGCAGGATTACCCCTTCGTCTCTTTGAACTGTCCCAGTGATGCCTTTTGCCGGTCCTCTCAGTAAAAGAGACATTTAACACAATTTATTCCATTTACACCGGTGCTGTTGACAAACAGGGTGCCGGCGGAAATTGTACTACTGTTAGTCGAAGACCCCGAGGAGGGAAACGTGTCAGGAGACAGAGGGAGAGGAGGAAAGTGAAGAATGTAGGACTGAGGGTTGCAACTCTAAATGTGGGGACAATGACAGGCAAAGGTAGAGAGCTGGCTGACATGATGCAGAGAAGAAAGGTAGATGTTTTATGTGTCCAAGAGACCAAGTGGAAGGGCAGCAAGGCTCGCAGTATTGGAGCAGGGTTCAAACTGTTTTACCATGGTGTGGATAGAAAGAGAAATGGAGTAGGGGTGGTCCTGAAGGAGGAGTTGGCAAAGAATGTAGTAGAGGTGAAGAGAGTGTCAGATAGGGTGATGTGTCTAAAGGTAGAAGTAGAAGGTCTGATGCTAAACATAGTAAGTGGTTATGCTCCACAGGTTGGATGTGATGGGGAGGAGAAAGATACATTTTGGAAAGATTTGGATGAAGTGATAGAGAGTATTCCCAGGGAGGAAAGAGTGGTGATTGGAGCAGACCTGAATGGACATGTTGGTGAAGGAAACAGAGGGGATGAGGAAGTGATGGGTAGGTTTGGTGTCAAGGAAAGAAACCAGGAAGGACAGATGGTGGTGGATTTTGCCAAGAGAATGGAAATGGCTATAGTCAATACCTATTTCCAAAAGAGGGAGGAACATAGAGTGACATATAAGAGTGGAGGAAGGAGTACACAGGTCGACTACATTCTGTGTAGAAGAGGAAACCTGAGGGAGATTGGAGACTGTAAGGTTGTAGCAGGGGAGAGCGTGGCCAGACAGCATCGGATGGTTGTGTGTAGAATGACTGTTGTTGCGAAGAAGAGAAAACGAGTAAAACCAGAGAAGAAGACCAAATGGTGGAAGCTAAAGAAGGAAGAATGTTGTGAGAAATTCAGAGACGAGCTGTTAAAGGCTCTGGGTGGTAAGAAAGAGCTTCCAAGTGACTGGGCTACTACAGCAACAGTAATTAGAGAGACAGGTAGGAAGGTACTTGGTGTGTCATCTGGACAGAGAATAGATGATAAGGAAACCTGGTGGTGGAATAGTGAAGTGCAGGACGCCATCCAAAGAAAGAGATTAGCCAAGAAGAAATATGACAGTGAGAGGACTGAAGAGAGGAGACAGGAATATAAGGAGATGGGACATAGAGCAAAGAGGGAAGTAGCTAAGGCAAAGCAGAGGGCGTACAATGAGTTATATGGGAGACTGGACACTAAAGAGGGCGAGAAGGACTTGTACCGATTGGCAAGACAGAGGGATCAGGCTGGAAAGGATGTGCAGCAGGTTAGGCTTATTAAAGATGGGAATGGGAATGTTCTAACAAGTGAGGAGAGTGTGATGGGAAGATGGAAGGATTACTTTGAGGAGCTAATGAATGAAGAGAATGAAAGAGAAAGAAGAGTGGAGGTCATAGAAACTGTGGACCAGGAAGTGGGAAAGATTAGTGAGGGTGAAGTCCGGAAAGCTCTGAAAAGAATGAAGAAGGGGAAGGCAGTAGGACCTGATGACATACCAGTGGAGGTTTGGAAATGTCTTGGAGAGATGGCAGTGAGGTTTTTGACTCAAATATTTAATGGAATATTTGAGGGTGAGAAAATGCCTGAAGAATGGAGAAGAAGTGTGCTGGTTCCCATTTTTAAGAACAAGGGTGATGTACAGAGTTGTAGCAACTACAGGGGAATTAAGTTGATGAGCCACACAATGAAGATCTGGGAGAGAGTTGTGGAAGCAAGACTTAGACAAGATGTGACTATCTGTGAGCAGCAGTATGGTTTCATGCCAAGAAAGAGCACCACAGATGCCATCTTTGCTTTGAGGATGTTGATAGAGAAGTACAGAGAGGGTCAGAAAGAACTCCATTGTGTGTTTGTGGATTTAGAAAAAGCTTATGACAGGGTACCAAGAGAAGAGGTGTGGTATTGCATGAGGAAATCTGGAGTGGCAGAAAAGTATGTTAGACTGGTACAGGACATGTATGAGGACAGCAGGACAGTGGTGAGATGTGCTGTAGGAGTGACAGATAGCTTCAAGGTGGAGGTGGGATTGCATCAAGGATCGGCTCTGAGCCCCTTCTTGTTTGCTCTGGTGATGGACCGACTAACAGATGAGGTCAGGCAGGAATCCCCATGGACTATGATGTTTGCAGATGACATTGTGATCTGTGGTGAGAACAGGGAACAAGTGGAAGAGAACTTGGAGAGGTGGAGGTATGCTCTTGAAAGAAGAGGAATGAAAGTCAGTCGTAGTAAGACAGAGTACATGTGTGTGAATGAGAGGGAGGCCAGTGGAACAGTGAGGCTACAAGGAGCAGAGGTCACAAAGGTGCAGGACTTCAAGTACTTGGGGTCCACTGTCCAGGGAAATGGGGAATGTGGTAAAGAGGTGAAAAAGAGAGTCCAGGCAGGATGGAGTGGATGGAGAAAAGTTTCAGGAGTGATTTGTGACAAAAAGGTGTCAGCAAAGGTCAAAGGAAAAGTTTACAAGACAGTGGTGAGACCAGCTATGTTGTATGGTCTGGAGACAGTGGCATTGACAAAAAGACAGGAGAAAGAACTGGAAGTGGCAGAAATGAAGATGTTGAGGTTCTCCTTAGGAGTGACAAGGATGGATAAGATCAGGAATGAGATCATCAGAGGTACAGCACATGTTAAACAACTGGGAGATAAAGTTAGGGAGGCCAGACTGAGATGGTTTGGACATGTCCAGAGGAGGGACAGTGGGTATATTGGTAGAAGGATGTTAGAAATGCAGCTGCCAGGAAAAAGACAAAGAGGGAGACCAAAGAGGAGATATATGGATGCAGTTAGAGAGGACATGAAGGTAGTTGGAGTGAGGACAGAGGATGCAGAGGACAGAGTGAGGTGGAGGAGGATGACTCGCTGTGGCGACCCCTGAAGAGGGAAAAGCCGAAAGAAGAAGAAGAAGACAGTAGTTGGAGTCTAAGAACATAATCTCTCACAAAGACACTATTTCTACTCTTTTAATTATGTTATAATACAAATGTAATCTAAATGTCACCTGTGTTATTCATATGAGCAGTTGTTGTACGTTACAATATGTTCATGATCACATTTGTTATATGCTGGTTTATTCTGCAGTACGATGGTGCTCAAACCGTGTGATAGTTCAAACTGTGTGTCAAGCTGAACTTCTCAGTTTTGTTTGGAAGTTATAAAAGTAATCTTATAACTGGCTCCTCAGTTCTAGACACTTTCCCAAAACAATTCTCTCTGCTTTTCTAAACAGAGTCTCTGTTAACTTTGAATTTCTAAGTCTCACTCTAACTCCCTTCCACTGGTCCACGACCAATCAGGAGACTGAGTTTCTGATCTCAACACTTTTAGGAAAAGCGTTTGCTTCCGTGAACGCTTCAGTCGGGATGGACAGTAAGAACTGTCATGTTCTCTTTCACAGCTAGATAAACTTTAGCACTTTGAGATTTTTATTAATGAAAAGTGCGTTGTAAATTGAATTCATTATTATTATTATTATTAAACTGCAGTCATAAGTCAAAGACTGGTTCATCAGCTGAGAATTTATGGAATGCCTCCATAAATTCAACAGAGCTAAAAGCTCAAAGTTCTTAATGAACTTTCCTTTGAGGAACGTCTTGTCTTGAAGTCAACCAGGAGGTGACACTACTGTATTTTTGATGATCCACGCGAACCCCAGGAGACGTTGAAAGTAAACGGACTAGTTCGGGTACACGGACCTGCAAGGACTTTGTACGTCTGAAAGGCTGGTGTCTTCTCTTACCAGGCTGTCATCTTAAAGGTAATGAGTCAGCTGTTTACAAACGTACCTGGGATTCAGCAGAAGTCTGATGGAAAGTGTCATTTCTGGTCACATACTCAAGATAATTACCGTAACTTCTTTTAAACTATTTCTTCCTCTCCTCCTATTTCCTTCTTCCCCTAACTTCCTTTAAACTATTTCTTCCTCTCCTCCTATTTCCTCCTTCCCCTATCTCATTTTAAGCTGGTAACTAAATTTTAAGCTAAGAGCCTACAGATAAAAGTAATGTGTCAACTCATTACTTATGTCTGTTGTTTACAATTAAATTTGTTGATGAGTTTAATTTGTAAGAAATTGAAATCAGTCAAACAAGTGTAATGGTGTTAAATTTAGTGATTTATTGTTAAATAAAAGGCAGTGTCTCTGACATGTAAACTATATTTAACGTTTCCATCGTCACTTTATGTTTCACCATCCATCATTCATGGTCACAGAGTGTTATGGTAATCCTGAAAAGAAATAGAATCCGTGAATTACTATTCAACCTGAATAAGTAATTAATTAAGGTAAAGTGTGTCAGTTTAACCTGACCCTTATATCTTACACATGTAAATCCAATGTACGTAAACCTAATGTACAGTATTTATGTATTTGGTTCGAGGAAACTGGTTTTAATTAGACTATTTTTACAACACTAATGACTGGTAAACGTCATGTGTAAAACCACAATTTCTTTTTCTACAACTTGCTCACTAAAAACTAAATGTCCCGGTTTGGCATTGAACCTGCCAATAACGATGAATTTAATAAATCAATGTTGTTGACATTAAAGACTAACTGAAAACAACAACTAGGTAAAACAGTGAAGTGCCTTCATGTAAGCATCACTGCAAAAGTAGAAAACAACATTTTGAAAGTCTGAGCCAAGGGGAAATGTGTAGAAAGAGTTGGGGAAAAAAAGGGTGTAGAGTAGTAAGCCTTGAGGGACTTTCTGATGCAGTATCTCATTTTAACAGCAAAATCCTGTCAGTCAGCATGTTTAACGCTGGGATTTAATTAAAAGTGATCAAAGTGGTGCACACTCAGAATGCATGTGGGGCCACATATGCCAGGTATGAACTTGTGTAGTTGATTATCTGTGAATCATCAACAAGACATGTGACGTTTAGACCTGAACGGGCTCAGAAATAACGTAGAAGCTAAAGTGGACATAAAAAAAACATTAGGGATCTTTGAAAGCTTTAGCCAGACGATCAAAACTGTAAACTTTTTCAGCAATGGTCAATTGATGTGTGGCAGCTGCATAAAGGGATGTGGAAACATTTGCTACCTAGCGCACAATATGTTCAGAAGACGTGCCATGCTAATGCTAAAAGTAAAGGAAGAAATGCCTGAGGTCTTATCTTTGAAGATAATAGCCCATTTTGGTGTTCACTTAGGGCTTAAATTCTGCAGATCTTTTACACGTGAAAAAAAAAAGAACAAAAATGGCTGCAATGATATTTTACTTGCTTTTTGTCTGCGCTCAACTGGGTACAAATCAGGTGGATCTCAGATGAAGATTTTAAATAATTACTTAAAGTTTACATTAATCCAAAGAAGCCAACTGTTCAGTGGCTCATCATCCAGGACATGATCATCCCAATAAATCGCATAAAAAAACATACCTGTATGTGAGTATCCTAAAAGAAATTCAACTGCCTTCCATTAAACTTCAGCGGTTCAGACCGTTTATAAAATACTAACAATAACTAAATAACTCCTAATAAAATAAATATTTCTATTTAAGAACATACAGTATTCAGATTATTGTGTGATTAAGTATCTTATTACCATAAAGTCAAATGCATTTTGCTTACTCTTATTGTGTTATGTTGTTTTCTTGTTTTTTTTTTAATCGGACAAGATTTCTTACCATTTTTTTCAGCAAAAGCAATTGCATCTTCTTTAGAGGCGAATGGAAGCAAGACGTTGGATAAAGGATCCGCCCTGCAACATAAAAATATATATTTAGATTCACAGAAGAACCAAGTGGAGTGAAACTTAAGATACGGCTCAAAGGTCAAAAACTTTCAGCAGGACGGCCGTTAAGACCCCAAGACAAACCCAACGCAGCTCAAGTGAAACAGAAAGTGGCAGGTGGAGGTCTCTTACGTTGAGCACCAGCCCATCAGCGGATTCTCCCACCGCTCTCTGGTGTCAAAGTCCATCTTCCACTTCTTCGTGCTGTTGATCCCAGACTGCATGGACGTTTTGGCGGGGACAAAGATGTGAACCTTTCGGGTTTTCACATGCTCCTCTGGGACCCCAGTCAGAGGGGAGATATCCTAAAGTGCACACAGTAAAATAACATGTTAAATTTCAAAACAGGGAAAATGGTTTGATTTAATCAAAACCTAACACGCTGGTTGAACTCTTAAATAAAACAATGCACAGATTCATATAAAAGTCATTGTTGCACAACTCACTAAACGTTCACAGTCGTATGTTTTCCAAAGGAATACCCCTTAGTTAATATTTCCTTGTTTTTTTGCCGGAGGAAAACAACATTGGGCTGGTGTCATTACTCAGCCATAAAAATCCCTGAAAGCAGTCGGGTAGGGACTGGACCAAACTGACTTCTTTTTACCCTTTGGGTTCTCGTCCTAATTTTTTGCTACTCAGAATAAATTTTGTGTTTTATAACAACCACAAAATAATTGTTAAACTGGAGAAATTGCATTTTCACAGAAAATGCAGTGTGAATGCTTATTTCAGAAGAACTTGCTGAAAAACAGCTGAAATTAGCTTAAAAAAACATTCTGAAATGTAGCTGAAAGGGAAAAACAAGCCTAAATTAGCAGAAGAAAGCAGAAAGAACACATATTTGCTGAATTAGGTTTAAATAAGAAGAAATGAGCACAAAATTTAGGAAATTGGCAAAAAACGAAGAAGCTGAAAATAGCTGAAAAGTAGCTGAAAAGGCAAAAAGAAGCTTAAGCAACTAGAAGAAAGCAGAAATAACTGAAATGAGCTAAAAAATGCAGAATTGGCTGAAAAAGCTAAACTTAGCATCAAAAGAGCTAAATAGTAGTTGAAGGAGCAGAAAAGGCTGAGAGGAGCTGAAATTATCAAGCATAAATTAGCATAAATAAGTTAATTAGACTGTAAGTACCTGTAGCAGAAATTAACATGAAAATTTTTGAAACACTAAATGTTCACGATTGTATGTTTTCCACAGGAATACCCCTTAATTGTGTTACCCTGATTTTTATAAACAACATTCTTCTTCTTCTTTCGGCTTTTCCCTTTTCAGGGGTCGCCACAGCGAGTCATCCTCCTCCACCTCACTCTGTCCTCTGCATCCTCTGTCCTCACTCCAACTACCTTCATGTCCTCTCTAACTGCATCCATATATCTCCTCTTTGGCCTTCCTCTGTGTCTTTTTCCTGGCAGCTGCATTTCTAACATCCTTCTACCAATATACCCACTGTCCCTCCTCTGGACATGTCCAAACCATCTCAGTCTGGCCTCCCTAACTTTATCTCCCAGTTGTTCAACATGTGCTGTACCTCTGATGATCTCATTCCTGATCTTATCCATCCTTGTCACTCCTAAGGAGAACCTCAGCATCTTCATTTCTGCTACTTCCAGTTCTTTCTCCTGTCTTTTTGTCAATGACACTGTCTCCAGACCATACAACATAGCTGGTCTCACCACTGTCTTGTAAACTTTTCCTTTGACCTTTGCTGACACCTTTTTGTCACAAATCACTCCTGAAACTTTTCTCCATCCACTCCATCCTGCCTGGACTCTCTTTTTCACCTCTTTACCACATTCCCCATTTTCCTGGACAGTGGACCCCAAGTACTTGAAGTCCTGCACCTTTGTGACCTCTGCTCCTTGTAGCCTCACTGTTCCACTGGCCTCCCTCTCATTCACACACATGTACTCTGTCTTACTACGGCTGACTTTCATTCCTCTTCTTTCAAGTGCATACCTCCACCTCTCCAAGTTCTCTTCCACCTGTTCCCTGTTCTCACCACATATCACAATGTCATCTGCAAACATCATAGTCCATGGGGATTCCTGCCTGACCTCATCTGTTAGTCGGTCCATCACCAGAGCAAACAAGAAGGGGCTCAGAGCCGATCCTTGATGCAATCCCACCTCCACCTTGAAGCTATCTGTCACTCCTACAGCACATCTCACCACTGTCCTGCTGTCTTCATACATGTCCTGTACCAGTCTAACATACTTTTCTGCCACTCCAGATTTCCTCATGCAATACCACACCTCCTCTCTTGGCACCCTGTCATATGCTTTTTCTAAATCCACAAACACACAATGGAGTTCTTTCTGACCCTCTCTGTACTTCTCTATCAACATCCTCAAAGCAAAGATGGCATCTGTGGTGCTCTTTCTTGGCATGAAACCATACTGCTGCTCACAGATAGTCACCTCTTGTCTAAGCCTTCCTTCCACAACTCTCTCCCAGATCTTCATTCGTGTGGCTCATCAACTTAATTCCCCTGTAGTTGCTACAACTCTGTACATCACCCTTGTTCTTAAAAATGGGAACCAGCACACTTCTTCTCCATTCTTCAGGCATTTTCTCACCCTCAAATATTCCATTAAATATTTGAGTCAAAAACCTCACTGCCACCTCTCCAAGACATTTCCAAACCTCCACTGGTATGTCATCAGGTCCTACTGCCTTCCCCTTCTTCATTCTTTTCAGAGCTTTCCGGACTTCACCCTCACTAATCTTTCCCACTTCCTGGTCCACAGTTTCTATGACCTCCACTCTTCTTTCTCTTTCATTCTCTTCATTCATTAGCTCCTCAAAGTAATCCTTCCATCTTCCCATCACACTCTCCTCACTTGTTAGAACATTCCCATTCCCATCTTTAATAAGCCTAACCTGCTGCACATCCTTTCCAGCCTGATCCCTCTGTCTTGCCAATCGGTACAAGTCCTTCTCGCCCTCTTTAGTGTCCAGTCTCCCATATAACTCATTGTACGCCCTCTGCTTTGCCTTAGCTACTTCCCTCTTTGCTCTATGTCCCATCTCCTTATATTCCTGTCTCCTCTCTTCAGTCCTCTCACTGTCATATTTCTTCTTGGCTAATCTCTTTCTTTGAATGGCGTCCTGCACTTCACTATTCCACCACCAGGTTTCCTTATCATCCATTCTCTGTCCAGATGACACACCAAGTACCTTCCTACCTGTCTCTCTAATTACTGTTGCTGTAGTAGCCCAGTCACTTGGAAGCTCTTTCTTACCACCCAGAGCCTTTAACAGCTCGTCTCTGAATTTCTCACAACATTCTTCCTTCTTTAGCTTCCACCATTTGGTCTTCTTCTCTGATTTTACTCTTTTTCTCTTCTTCGCAACAACAGTCATTCTACACACAACCATCCGATGCTGTCTGGCCACGCTCTCCCCTGCCACAACCTTACAGTCTCCAATCTCCCTCAGGTTTCCTCTTCTACACAGAATGTAGTCGACCTGTGTACTCCTTCCTCCACTCTTATAGGTCACTCTATGTTCCTCCCTCTTTTGGAAATAGGTATTGACTACTCCCCTCAGGACGGAGGTTGAGGAGCATCAAATGTAGAACCACTAGACTGAGGAACAGCTTCTACCCTGAGGCTGTTAGACTCATGAATGAATAAATAAAAATAAAATAAAAATAAACACTGCAAAATATCACATCATGCTGATGCTGATCTGTTTTCTTGTTGCTGTGTTCATCTGTGACCATCTGCTCATACAGACTCATGTTCGTGCTGCTGTTTATAATGATGTTTTTCCACTATATTAGGGCTTAGTGTATTACTAGTTGATGTTTTTCTTAGTTAATTCTAGATGTTATTACTGTTTTTCTCTTGCATTTGTTGTTGGATGTAACTGGGACCCCGTGTACATAATCTCGTTTTCATCACATGTACCACATGCGGTGCAAATGACAATAAAGACTCTCTGACTCTCTGACTCTGAAATAGGTATTGACTATAGCCATTTCCATTCTCTTGGCAAAATCCACCACCATCTGTCCTTCCTGGTTTCTTTCCTTGACACCAAACCTACCCATCACTTCCTCATCCCCTCTGTTTCCTTCACCAACATGTCCATTCAGGTCTGCTCCAATCACCACTCTTTCCTCCCTGGGAATACTCTCTATCACTTCATCCAAATCTTTCCAAAATTTATCTTTCTCCTCCCCATCACATCCAACCTGTGGAGCATAACCACTGACTATGTTTAGCATCAGACCTTCTACTTCTACCTTCAGACACATCACCCTATCTGACACTCTCTTCACCTCTACTACATTCTTTGCCAACTCCTCCTTCAGGACCACCCCTACTCCATTTCTCTTTCTATCCACACCATGGTAAAACAGTTTGAACCCTGCTCCAATACTGCGAGCCTTGCTGCCCTTCCACTTGGTCTCTTGGACACAAAACAACGTTACGGCTGAAATTGGCTAAAAAAATGCTGAAAAGTTAGAACAACTTTAAATTAGCAGCAGAAAACAGAAAGAACATGTTTGCCCAAAACTGCTGAAAGCAGCAATGAGCTAAAAAAAAAGCTGATATTAGAAAAAACAATAAAAAAGGCTGAAAATTAGCTAAAAAGGCAGACAAAAGCTTAAATTACCAGAGGAAGTGGAGAGAGTACATTTTG
>JBBPBX010013173.1:39282-52805 GCA_038048925.1 Garcialebias charrua | reverse complement strand
TGACTGAGCACCTGTCAGTGACTGAGCACCTGTCAGTGACTGAGCACCTGTGGAGGAAGTGGACGCGGGCACACCTTGGCTGCCGCTGCTCCTCGTACTTTTTGCTTTTTGAAGCCTTTTTTATTACTTTCTGCTGTTTTTTTCACCGAGCCTTGTTGGACATTTCTACCTTTCTCGATTGCAGAGTGCGACAGGCGTAAAGCCTGTGTACAGCACCTGTACGAGCCGACGCGGACATTTCTACCTTTCTTTGAACCTTTCTACCTTTCTTGAACGCAGAGTGCGGCAGGCGCAAGCCTGTGTACAGCACCTGTGTGAACGGACGCGGACATTTCTACCTTTCTGTGATTAAGTTTTGTGTTTTAGTTAGTTAGTTTTAGAGCAACTGTCTTTTCTGACTGCGTTGTGGATCTGCAAACATTATAAGTTGCCGGTCAAAGCAGATGACCGCTTGTCCTGAGCCTGGGTCTGCTAGAGGTTTCTTCCTTCTAAAAGGGAGTTTTTCCTTTCCACTGATGCCATTGTGCTTGCTCAGGATGGGAGATCGTGGCGAAGCCAAGATTTGACTTGTTTGCTTGATTCATTAGATAGAAAACTTTCCTAGTCTAACCGGAATTTTAATAGTAGGGGCTGCTAGCTCCCGCTAGCTTCAACACGAATTTAGCTTCGAGAACCACGTAGCTGCACTTATTGTTCGCTTACCTGCTGCCTCTCTCAACTTCCTGTGTCCTCTGGACTGTTCTGGACTCTCTCCTGTACTCCTTCAAGGTAATGCTCGTTCGAGTTACCTCTCTCTGCTTCTTGTATATCTTTCTCGGAGCCGTGGGCCTGCTGCTAGCGGCTAGCTCTGTGCTAGCCCCCACCGGCTCGTGGATGTTGACGTATTCCGCTTCGCAGTTGTTTGAACTTAACAACTGCTCCATTCCTCTTTCTATTTCCACCATCAAACAACTGGGACTTCTGCGTAGACCTCGTTACATCCATAGAAGCTCTCGAAGGAAAACCGTTTATTCTCAAGCGAACTCGGATTCGATTAGTGCTGTCTGGGCTGAAAGACGTGTCGCACCTCGATGGCGTCATCAGAACGCTGCGTCTGTAGGCCTTTGTAGTCCTCTGCGCACGAAGTGGCGAGGAAAACGTGGAGTGGACTTCAGTCTGCTTAAACCGGTTCAAAAAGCTCCTATTCCAACTGGTATTAAATTAGAACTTTTCAATGTGCAGTCTCTTTCCAACAAGTCATGTTTAATTCATGATCACATTCTGGAGAAGAACTTGGACCTCATGTGTCTTACAGAGACGTGGCACCAACCAAACGTGTTCAGTTCTCTGAATGAAGCTTGTCCCTCTGGATACAGTTATCTGCAGAGAGCCCGCAGCACTGGCCGCGGTGGTGGTCTGGCTGTAATTTATCGCAGTAATTTAAAATTGTCTCATCTGTCTTCTCAGGACTTTTCCTCTTTTGAATGTCTGGCTTTCAGCTTCAAAGCCCCACTCCTGATGAATGTTATATTAATTTATAGACCTCCCAAACCGCATGTTTCATTTAACTCAGAGATGCATGACCTCCTCACTTTTTTCTGCACCTCCCCTGTGAAGACTATTTTTCTTGGCGACTTAAATATCCACGTGGACAATTCTTCTTCACCTCTGGCAACAGATTTTAAGTCTCTTCTGGACTCTCTTAATCTCACTCAACATGTTGACGCCCCTACGCACAGCAGGGGGCATACTCTGGATTTGGTGATTACAGACACTGTACTCATCAATAACTTATCTGTATATGACCTGGGTGTCTCAGATCACAGGGTCATCTCCCTGGAAGTGCCTTCATCTTCGCCTGCTTCAAACCCAAAACGACCCATCCAGTTCCGTGACCTTAAAAACATTTCCCTTGATGTTCTGTCTGCCGATCTTCACACCCTGACCGCTGTCAATCATTCATCTGCAGATGACTCTGTGGATTACTACAACCAATCTCTTCGGGAGCTCCTGGACCTACACGCCCCCTTAAAGACAAGACTGGTGTCTTTCTCGCGCTCAGCCCCTTGGTACACTGATGAGCTGCGCAAGATGAAGGCAACTGGCCGTGCTATTGAGAGACGTGTAAAATCATCTGGTCTGTCTGTGCATAAGCAGGCATATAAAGAACATCAGAAAGCATACGCCTATTCTCTTAAAGAAGCACGCTCCAAATATTATTCTAACATCATCAACACCTGCCCTGGAAACTCTAAACAGCTCTTCTCCACAATCACTCGTCTGCTTAATCCCATTAAGCAAACTCTTGAGGACTCTGCTCAAAAATGCGACCTGTTTCTTTCATCTTTTAAAACCAAAGTTGACACTATCAGATCTCAGCTCCACAACCTCCCCGTTCTCAGTGTGCCACCCACCCGTCTGCATTCTGGGACCCTAAACAGCTTTGACGAAGTTGTTCAGAGTGAGGTGGAGGCCATCATCAAGAAAATGAAGCCTTCATCCTGCGCCCTGGATCCTTTCCCCTCGTCTCTCATAAAAACCAATCATTCTGCAATAGGCCCACTTATCACTCAAATAATAAATCAGTCTCTACAATCTGGTCATGTTCCACTGCCTCTAAAAACCGCCATCATTAGGCCTCTTCTGAAAAAATCTAATTTGGATCCCGACATTTTTTCTAATTACCGCCCAATTTCACACCTCCCTTTTCTGTCTAAAGTGCTGGAAAAAGCTGTTGCTGCTCAGCTGCAGGATCACCTACAACAACACTCCCTGTATGAGAAGTTCCAGTCTGGATTCAGGGCAGCTCACAGTACAGAGACTGCATTGCTGAGGGTTACCAATGATGTCCTCTTGGCTGCTGACACTGGCTCTCCCTCCATCCTTGTCCTCCTTGACCTCACTGCAGCCTTCGACACTGTGGACCATAGTATCCTCCTCCACCGTCTTCATGTGGAGGTCGGTCTCTGCGACACAGTCCTGGACTGGTTCAAATCTTTCCTCTCCAATAGGCTGGAATGTGTTAGTCTTGGCAACGCCACGTCCCAGACAGTTTGTGTCTCCTGTGGTGTCCCTCAGGGGTCGGTTCTGGGGCCCCTGCTGTTTTCCCTTTACATGCTGCCTTTAGGTCAAATTATTAATCAGTTCAACATTTCTTTTCACTGTTATGCCGACGATACACAGCTTTACATCAGGACTGGAGCATCCTCATCTTCCACCTTGTCATCTCCATCTTCACTCACTGCCCTCTCTGCCTGCCTGGAGGCAATTAGGGCATGGATGAATCAGAACTTTCTTCAATTAAACTGCTCCAAGACTGAGGCCATACTGATTGGCACCCCTCACCAGGTACAAACATCTCCTATAACAACACTTTCCTTTTCTGGACAAGACATCCCCCTCTCCACCTCTGTTACTAATCTTGGAATAAAAATGGACTCCAATCTTACATTTGAAAATCACATTAAGCATCTGTTTAAAACTTGCTTCTTCCATCTTCGAAACATCTCCAGACTTCGCCCATCCCTAACTTTTTCCGATGCTGAGAAGCTCGTCCATGCTTTTGTCTCCTCCAGGCTCGACTACTGCAACTCCCTGTTTATTGGAATCCCTGGCAAAAACCTTCAGAAACTTCAATATATTCAAAACAGTGCAGCAAGGATCTTGTTGAGAGTTCGTAAATTTGAACATATTACACCCATTCTCCATAACCTTCATTGGCTTCCTGTCGCCTACAGAATTCAGTACAAAACTGCTCTCATTACACATCAATGCTTACACGGAACTTCACCAGATTATCTGAAGGATATTCTTATTCCATACTCATCCACCCGCTCGCTGCGGTCACAGAACAGCAATCTCCTTCACATTCCGAGAACCAAATTAAGGACCATGGGAGACCGGGCTTTCAGTGTGGCTGCCCCCTGCCTGTGGAACTCTCTTCCTGACTGTCTAAGAGCCCCACAGTCTGTGGTTGACTTTAAGAGCGGCTTGAAGACCTTTCTTTTCGACCAAGCATACTCTACCTCCTCATGATTCTACTTTTGATCTTAGCTGATATTGTTATTGATTTTAATTGTTTTATTATTTGTTTTATTGACATTTAATTCTGTTGCTCCTTGTAGCACTTTGAGATTTTCATTAATGAAAAGTGCGTTATAAATTGAATTCATTATTATTATTATTATTATTATCTTGAGTATATGACCAGAAATGACACTTTCCATCAGACTTCTACTGAATCCCAGGTACGTTTGTAAACAGCTGACTCATTACCTTTAAGACGACAGCCTGGTAAGAGAAGACACCAGCCTTTCAGACACACAGAGTCCTTGCAGGTCCGGTGCGCCCGAACTAGTTTGTTTACTTTCAACGTCTCCTGGGATTCGCGTGGAGCTAACACCACCGAGCCAAGGGAGCTGCGGTGGTGGGGTCGCTGGGAGGACGATCTGCTACGTTAGGTCTGCTGTGCTGGAGCCGGTGCTTCGACCGGTTGATCGAGAGGCCTGGCGGTGAAGCTAACACCACCGAGCCAAGGGAGCTACGGTGGTGGGGTCGCTGGGAGGACGATCTGCTGCATTGGGCCTACTGTGTGTGCAGGAGCCTGTGCTTCGAGCTGCCGTCGTCGGATCTGTGTGACCTGTTGGAGCAGGTCTTCTTCGGGGGAGAACTCAGCGGTTAGCAGGGGCTGCGAAGTCCGTTCTTCTTTTTCTTTTTTTCCTTTCGTCGCTGGTTTTTAGGTGTAGTAGTAGTCAGCTACCATCGAGGAGCGGGGGCGACAACGGACCAGACTGTAGACATTACTTGGCCAGTTGTAAGTAAACAATGTCAGCTCAATTAAGTGCTGATAATGAGAAGCTGCGTGCAGAGCATTCACCCTCCACCTCTAACCCCAGTGCTGGGCCGTCTTCAGCTTCTGCACTCCCCATGGCCCAAATAACTGAAAGGTTAGTGTTTGTTCCTTGTGATCGTAAGTGCCCTATGTTTAGGGGACGGATGGGGATTAGTGTGAGCGAATGGGTTGAGGAGGTGCAGGCGTGTATGCGGGCACGAAATTTGTCAGCAGTAGATCAGGCTTTTTTCTTGTACGACCACTTAGAAGGAGAGGCTAGGGATGAGATCAAATATCGTTCTAGTCAGGAACGAGAGGATCCGGCTAAGATTATTTTTATCCTCAAGGAGCTTTATGGATGTAATGAGTCACATGTTGCGTTACAGGAGGCCTTTTTCACCAGAAAACAACTGGAGGGGGAAACATTACAAGAGTTCTCCCTTGCTTTGATGAGCCTGATGGAGAAAGTAAAAGCACAGGCCCCTAGGGACATGCCTAATGTTGAAGCTATCTTGCGTGACCAGTTTGTAGAGTATGTCCTTGATGGTGCACTCCGTCGTGCGCTAAAACAGTATGTTCATCTGAAACCGGCAGCAACACTGCTTGATGTTAGAGGTGAGGCAATGAGGTGGGAATTAGAGGGTTTGCCAGCTAGTATGCGGAGCCGGAGTACTTCTCTGCCTTCAGCGCCCAGTTTTCAGTTTGCTGTGCATGGTGGGTCACCAGCTATTGCAAGCCCCACCCAAACGGAGGTTAATGAACTAAAAGAGCTTGTGAAACAACAACAGGAGCAGCTCAAACTGCTTACTCAAAGCATTGCCCTTCTCCAAACTGCACAAGAGCGCAGCCGCTCCCCACGTCGAGGTCCCATTATATGTCGACGGTGCCAACAGCCCGGACATATTGCTAGGGAATGTGGGGGGGCCACATGTTGCTTTCCGTCAGCCATCTTTGTCAGGGCCACGTCAGGGGAGCCAGCTTCCGGAAAACTAGTACCCACTGAGTTGCGGAGCCATAGCTCAGGTGGGCATCCATGGGCTCGACTAATGCTCTATGCGCAACAGATGCACCTCAACTAATTGCTTCTTGTCCGCATGTTGTAGTGAATATGGCTGGAGTGAAGGTGCCTTGCCTGGTTGACACAGGTTCAATGGTGTCCACCATCACGGAGGGCTTCTTTTCTGAATTCTTCAAGCCCTGGGGAGAAGAGCGGTTGAAAGCCTGCCATTGGCTACAGCTAAAAGCAGTCAATGGTCTCCCTATTCCTTATATCGGCTATTTGGAAGTGTCTATTGAACTATGTGGCAAGCTGGTGCCCCATTGTGGGGTGTTGGTGGTGAAAAATCCCTCTGATAGTGGTTTAGTTTCAGTTCCTGGTGTGTTGGGGATGAATGTCATAAATAAGTGCTATCAAGAGCTGTTTGGACAGCATGGTGATACTTTATTCAATGCTACCCATGTGGTTTCATCTCCCAAACCCCTGGTTCATGCCCTACAGAAATGTCATGCAGCTGAAAGGCAGCACACACCTGAGCAGCCTAGTAAGGTTAGGGTGCGAGGCAGGAAGGCCTACCGCATTCCAGGAGGTGCAATGAAAATTGTGCCTACCACTTGCTGTGAGAAATACTCTGGTACCCCTGTCTTGTTTGAACCCTCTGAGTCTGGTTTACCAGTGGGATTGTTAGCATCTCCTGCTCTAGTTCAAGTTGTTCGGAGGACTGCTTATATCCCAGTGACAAATGTGGGCAACACAGATGTGTTGCTTTACCCTCGTACCACTGTGGGAACTTTGAATAGTGTTGGGGTGGTGAGTCTTCCAGCGGGTGTGACTGAAGTTCCATTTCTTGCAAATGTATCTTCTCAAACAGTTTATGCTCCTATCGCGGAAAGGGTAGAGGAAATTGATTTAAAGACTGTGTAAAGTGAAATTAAATGTGTGTTTTTAGTTTGTCACATGGCATAAATATGTGTTATTAATCACCCATTTAAATCTGACTGATTAAAAACATTGTTTACCTTATAAAATTAAGTCTCAAAAATCATGAAAAAACATGATTTTGCCTTGCCCTGGAACGCTGGGGGCGTGTCAGTGCGTGGGCGTGGTTTCAGCGCAGCTGCGCTCGTGTCCTGCCCCTGCCCTGAGCTGACTGTGTGGAGAGGCAGGCAGCAGAGATCCAGTAAACCTGCTCTGTTTTTATCCGAGTTCTGTCTGTAACAGCAGCTACTTTTTCCAAGAGTTACGCTGTTTTTGTAAATAGTTTTCTTGTGTGTTTTTAATCTGGAATGAATAAAAAAAAAAAAAAAGAGTTGTACCATGCGGGATTTGAACCCGTGGGGTTTGGGACGGAAGGCAAGCGCTTTATCCATTGACCTATCCAGGCATTACAGATACTCGGTATAAAACCACGCGGTATAAAAACATGTTATGATTTGTACGGGTGCCCTGACCATTGCGACATCCAGGGAAGATGCACGAACGAGGCATAATTGATTAGCTAGCTAACAATGAACAAAATATCTATGCTATTGCTATCTGATGCTATCTGCGATTCGCGAGTGAACGGCTCCACCGAGGCGAATTTATACGGCTGGAGCTGCAGGGGGTGGGGCTATACTAATGAGGACCGCGTGACGAAACGCGGTCACATTTAAAACACGCCTAAAAAATCCTGAAATAGAAATATGTTTATACACAGTTTGCTCTATAACTCCAAAATTAATTGAGCTACAATTTTGAGACTTTTTACTCATTTACAAGATTACAATTATGACATTTATAATGTTTATTGAAGAAAATGTTGAAATTCACTTTACATGGTCTTTAATATCTTTGTCTGCGGAGGAGCAAGGTCAAGTGCGAGCATTATTGGGGAAATGCACTTCTGTGTTTGCTACTAATGATCAGGATTTGGGCTGCACCAACCTGATCAGCCATGACATTCCCCTTCTTGATGACGTTCCCGTTCGGCAACGTTACTGTCGAATCCCTCCATCAGAGTATGAACTTGTGAAGGAGCACATAAACCAGCTTTTGGCAGCAAATGTCATCAGTGAAAGCTCCAGCCCTTATGCGTCACCAATTGTGCTTGTTCGTAAAAAGGATGGCAGCCTTAGGCTCTGTGTTGATTATCGTCAACTTAACATCAAGACACGGAGGGACGCTTTTCCACTCCCGCGTATTGAAGAGTCCCTTGATGCTTTGACGGGGGCCCGGTGGTTTTCCACTATGGATTTGGCCAGTGGTTATAATAAGGTTCCTGTCACAGTAAGCGATCGCCATAAGACTGCCTTTTGTACACTGTTTGGGCTTTTTGAGTGGAATCGCATGCCCTTCGGCCTATGCAATGCCCCGAGTATGTTTCAGCGTTTGATGCAGCGCATTTTTGGTGACCAGCAATGACATTCTCTTTTGCTGTATTTAGATGACATGTGTTGTGTTTTAGAGCAAAAAGGGGTTCTGGAGAGGAGGGTCCGTCGGATAGTCGAACCTCGGATTCAGGAGGAACAGTGTGGTTTTCGTCCTGGTCGTGGAACACTGGACCAGCTCTACACCCTCAGCAGGGTCCTGGAGGGTGCGTGGGAGTTTGCCCAACCAGTTTACATGTGCTTTGTGGACTTGGAGAAGGCATTCGACCGCGTCCCTCGGGGGGTTCTGTGGGGGGTACTCCGGGAGTATGGGGTACCAGGCCCTTTGATAAGGGCTGTTAGGTCCCTGTACGACCGGTGTCAGAGCTTGGTCCGCATTGCCGGCAGTAAGTCAGGCTCGTTTCCGGTGAGAGTTGGACTCCGCCAAGGTTGCCCTTTGTCACCGATTCTGTTCATAACTTTTATGGACAGAATTTCTAGGCGCAGCCAAGGTGTTGAGAGGATCCGTTTTGGTGACCTTAGAATCGCTTCTCTGTTTTTTGCAGATGATGTGGTCCTACTGGCTTCATCAGTTCGTGATTTACAACTTTCACTGGAGCGGTTTGCAGCCGAGTGTGATGCGGCCGGGATGAGGATCAGTTCCTCCAAATCCGAGGCCATGGTCTTGAGCCGGAAAAGGGTAGCATGCCCTCTCCGGGTCGGGGAGGAGGTCCTGCCCCAAGTGGAGGAGTTTAAGTATCTCGGGATCTTGTTCACGAATGAGGGAAAACTGGAGCGTGAGATCGATAGGCGGATAGGTGCAGCGTCCGTAGTGAAGCGGGCGCTGTACCGGTCTGTCGTGGTGAAGAGAGAGCTGAGTCAAAAGGCAAAGCTCTCAATTTACCGATCGATCTACGTTCCCACCCTCATCTATGGTCATGAGCTTTGGGTTATGACCGAAAGAACAAGATCTCGGATACAAGCGGCTGAAATGAGTTTTCTCCGCAGGGTGGCTGGACTCTCCCTTAGAGATAGGGTGAGAAGCTCAGTCATCCGGGAGGGACTCGGAGTAGAGCCGCTGCTTCTCCACATCGAGAGGAGCCAGTTGAGGTGGCTCGGGCATCTGGTTAGGATGCCTCCTGGACGCCTCCCTGGTGAGGTGTTCCGGGCATGTCCCACCGGGAGGAGACCCAGAGGAAGACCCAGGACACGCTGGAGGGACTATGTTTCTCGGCTGGCCTGGGAACGCCTTGGGATTCCCCCAGAGGAGCTGCTCCAAGTGGCTGGGGAGAGGGAAGTCTGGGCCTCCCTACTTAGGCTGCTACCCCCGCGACCCGACCCCGGATAAGCGGAAGAAGATGGATGGATGGATGTATGTTGTGTTTTCATCCTCTGTGCAGCAGCATTTGGAGAGGTTGGACGTGGTGTTGGGACAGCTTCAAAAGGAAGGCCTTAAAGCCACGCTCAGTAAGTGCCATTTTTTCTAGCGGGAGGTGCACTACCTGGGTCACGTAATTTCTGACCAGGGTGTAGCCACTGACCCCGCTAAAATCGAGGTGGTAGCGAATTGGCCTGTATCCACCACAGCCACTGAGTTGCGTTCCTTTTTGGGATTCGCCAGCTACTACAGAAGGTTTGTGGAGGGTTTTGCTAAGATGGCTGCCCCCTTGTATCGTAGAGCCACAGAGCTGGCTGGTAAAATGTCTAAAAAGAAGGGTGCCCAGAGTATTGTTGGAGCTTGGACTGAGGAGTGTCAACAGAGTTTTGAGGCTATCAAAACCAAGCTCACGTCCGCGCCGGTCCTTGCTTATGCCGATTTCTCCCTCCCTTTTGTTTTGGAGGTGGATGCAAGCCATTGTGGTTTGGGAGCGGTCTTATCTCAGGAACAGGAGGTGAGGATAAGACCCATTGCCTTTGCTAGCCGCGGGTTAAGACCTAGCGAGCGAAACATGTAAAATTACAGCTCAATGAAATTGGAGTTGTTGGGCCTGAAATGGGCCATGACAGAAAAATTTAGAGATTATCTTTTGGGTCATCGGTGTATTATTTATACAGACAATAACCCTCTGAGCCATTTGGATACGACTAAGCTTGGAGCAGTGGAGCAGCGCTGAGCATCCCAGCTTGCTTCCTTTAACTTTGAGTTGAAGTATCGATCTGCTAAGTCTAATCAAAATGCTGACGCTCTTTCTCGCCGGTCTTGGCCGGCTCCACTGGAAGTGACTTCGTTGGGTTCAGGTACTCTTGTGCCTCAGCCATTGCAGTTGGCTGTGCAGAGTGAGCAAACACCAGCCATCCAGTCCTCTGTAACTGTTTTTCCCTCTCTTACCTCTGAAGATCTCTGTGCCCTCCAGCAGGTTGATCCGGTCCTTCAGGAAGTCCTTTTCTTTTGGCAAAGAAAGGAGCGGCCAAATCGTGATGAACGGCAAGGGCTTTCGCAGTCTGCCCTTGTATTGCTCAACCAATGGGATCGCTTGGCCGAATTGGATGGTTTAATGTATCGGCGAATATTTCGCCCAGATGGCGGTGGGGAAGTGTATCAACTTCTCCTGCCAAAGGTCCTGATTAAGGACATCTTGACCCAGGTTCATCAGGAGCATGGGCACCAGGGGGTGGAACGGACCTTGGCGTTGTTAAGGTCTCGCTGTTATTGGCCGGGTATGTCACAAGAGGTAGCAGGTTGGTGCAAGACCTGTGAGCGGTGCCAGGTTGCCAAGGATAGCCAGCCACCTGCTCGGGGCTTTATGGGTCATTTGCTTGCATCAAAACCAAATGACATTTTGGCGATTGACTTTACGTTGTTAGAGCCAACTTCCTCTGGGTTGGAGAGTGTATTGGTGATGACTGATGTTTTTTCCAAATACACATTGGCTATCCCGACCAGAGATCAGCGCGCCTCTACGGTGGCACAGGTCCTGGTTACGGAGTGGTTTTCAAAATTTGGAGTACCAGCACGCATCCATTCAGACCAGGGCCGCAACTTTGAAAGCACTCTGATCCAGCAGCTTTGTAGTCTGTATGGTATCATTAAATCTCGTACCACGCCTTACCATCCAGCTGGTAATGGGCAATGTGAACGTTTTAATAGAACGCTTCACAATTTGTTGAGAACCTTGCCCCCGTCCCGGAAACGAGACTGGAGTGCTTGTTTGCCCCAGTTGCTTTATGCTTACAACACCACTCCTCATCAATCAACTGGCGAGTCACAATTTTTTTTAATATTCGGTCAAGAACCACTTCTTCCAATTGATTTTTTGTTGGGAAGAGTTCAAAAACCGGTCGCAGGAACTGTTCATGAGTGGGTCGAAGAACATCAGACTCGCTTCCAATTGATTTTTTTATTGGGAAGAGTTCAAAAACCGGTCGCAGGAACTGTTCATGAGTGGGTCGAAGAACATCAGACTCGCTTGCAAATGGCATTTGAAGGTGCTAGACAAAAACTGAGGATTTCTGCAGAACGCAGAAAAACTCACCATGATAAGAACATCAAAGAAACTCCTCTTCAGGAGGGTCAGCTTGTGTTGATCCGAAATTTGGGGAGTAAAGGTCGTCAGAAGACTCAGGATTTGTGGAGCTCAGTGACTCATATAGTTATGCAAGTTCCAAGAGAGGGTGGTGGTGTGTATTCAGTGGCACCAGTTCAAGAACAGGCCAGGGTAAGGAGGGTACATCGCTCTTTGCTAAAAGCCTGGATTGGTGCTGATGCACCTACCGGTAATCCAGTTTCTGTTTCTGTTGAAGGTGCATCTCCTGAGCATCACTCTAGTTCAGATGATGAGCTGTTTTTGGAGGATGATTTGTTTTTGAGGCCATGGCCTCAGGAACAGGTACCGCCTGCCCCGCCTGCTGCTGTGGTTTCTGATGCTCTTCCTGGGGTTTCAGGACATGCCGTGGCTCCTTCTGGCGTGACCGTGACTCAACTTACATCACTACCAGTTGTACCAGCAGCAGAGTCTGGTTCCAGCGAGGTGTCTGTGCGTAAATCGGCACGATCAACTGCTGGCCAGCATTGTAATCCATATAATCTTCCAAGGCCAGCAGTAAGACAAACACCTTCATCTAAGACCATGACAGCTGTATTGCGGCCCTGGTGTTAAATTAGACCATCGTCGGGGCGTCGATGCAGTTTGGGGGGTGGATGTGGCAATATGCCCTATAGGCCGTGAACGCACCATAAGTGCTGAGATATGATTGGGTCGGGTGCTGGCTACCTGTGTATAAAGGGCCCTCCCTCATTGGCCGATTTCACATCATTCTTCTTCCGGTTCAGACCGTGGCATTTGTGGCATGGCACGACAGTTGTAAATACATGCATGCTCTGATAGCACGTTTAAGGAAGTTATCTCCTGATCTATGGTCTCACAGCGGTGGTGAGTAGTTTCTTCCTTCGTTTTTAAATGCTTTTAGATTCTAATTTTAATATTTATTTTTGTTAATGACATATTGCTGACCTATTGTCTCACAGCAGTGGTGAGTAAAGCCTTAGTTTTCTTCTCTCGTTTTTAAATGCTTTTAGATTTTAATTCTAATTATTTTGTTAGCTGCTGTTTGTCCTCGACCATTTGTTTACCTGCGGTGCGGGTTGTCCTGACTGGCGTTTCCCCTGGCTGGTCCGTGGGCTGTCGTCTTGTCATCCTGGCGCTGGTTTGATGCCCGCTGTTCCGGCCGGCGTAAGGCTGGCTGCACCACTCATCCTGTGAGGCCGACTGAGGTTCAGCCCAGACTAATCGTCCTGGTGCCAGCGTGAGTGGCGTCTCCTGTGACGCTGTAGTTCTTCCAGGACTCTTTGGACAGCTGCGGCTTGATTAACCAAACATTTCCCAGGCGGTTGTCGATTTTCCTATGAGGTTTTCCTTTTTTTTTTTAGAATATTGTATTTATTTGCATTTTTATTGTTGCCTGGAGTTATAACTGCCTTTTTAACTGTGTATTTTTTAATTTAGGATTTTATTAAACAAACAATTTTGTAAGTGGTCTTGGTGTCTGTGTGAAGTGTCTCCTGCCTCATCTGCAACAGGTCTATGTGCCTTAAGGGTAACTTTTAATAAAGTTTTTAACCAAATTCACTTTCTTTTATTAAAAATAGATTATTTATTTTTTTAAACTAAAGTTCCCTATTTTTATCCTTACCTGTCCGGCTACACATACAAGAGAATTTTGAACTGGATTTGAAGATGAACCGGTAGCCAGTGCAGGGAGGCCAAGACTAGTGTAATGTGCTCTGTTTTGCGTGTACGGGTTAAAAATTGGGCTGCTGCATTCTGAACCAGTTGTAATCGTGCAATGGTGGCCTGACTGACGCCAAGCAGAAGTGAATTGCAGTAATCAAGCCTAGATGTAATAAATGCGTGAATTACTGTCTCCAGGT
>JBBPBX010013173.1:20510-31036 GCA_038048925.1 Garcialebias charrua | reverse complement strand
CTGAACTCTGATGAGCTTATTGATCCCACCTCATCTTTAGTGACCAGGTTATCTGGTTTCAACAAACTTCCTCGCTCCACTAAGGGAGGGGCTTCTTCTATTTTTATTTTACCTCCCTCTATCTGATATACCGGGTACATGCTCTCTACCGGTGGGGCTGACGAGATGCTAGTATTGGAATAGGGTGGAGGCTCAAGACTTCCTGTTTTCTCACTCTTATCCATAGTCAGTAAATGAAACACCCCCTGTGCTATCAGAACTAGTTTAAACCACTCTTTACAGTTGTTTTCTGATGCAGTCAACAATTTTCTATATTTTCCCTTTTTTAGGGCGTTGGCTTCCTTTTGTTGTTTCTGAAATTCTTCTACCTCCTCCTTACACTTCCTTATTTTTTCCCAAATTAAACTCACCACGTTACTTTTGCCCGTTTTGTCATTTATTTCTTTTATTTTCCTTAAAAGCTGTTTTTCCTGTTTTTTATCCTGCATTGACATGGTTATTGCTTGCATTATTATCTTTATTTGTTCTTCTATGGGTTTAAAGGATACACTCTCACACTTCTGGTTAAAGCTTCCTTCCATCTCAGATTTTAGGTCTTTGTTGTCCATTCTCACAGTCAAACACGCATACACCACACCCTAGTAATCTTTATTGTTACAGGAACCAGGACTCTCCGGAACTCTTTTTTTCTTCTTTGGCTCACACACACACGTTGGCCTTATATTTCAACAAGACAGACAACATACAAGACTGACCAGCTCAACAAGCACGCGAGACTCTGACACCAGAAAAACTTCAGCAATGAAAAAATTTTTTTTTTTTTTTTTTAGAACCTTTTGAGTGTGAGATAAGATTGGTATGTGTGTTGACTCCTCACGCAAGAAACCTCATTAATTTAGAACATGAAAAAGATTTAGTATTCTGTGACTACTTTTTTATTTTTATTTTATTTAACTAGTTGGTTTGGAACTCTATCGAATTATTATTATTATTATTATTTTTATTTATTTATTTATTTATTTATTTATTTTTTCAGCAAAAGTCAGCGCGTTCATTTAAAAAACTCTCACCCTAGTCCCGCCCTTACTTATTTAATCTCGAATTATAAGTAAGTCTAAATTGTCACTGTTTTTAAGCTAGTCACCACTTTAGCAAGTTTACAGTTAACTTGGTCTCAGAGTTACAGGGTCAGCGGCGAATAAATTATTTATTTATCCTAGAACCCCGACCCCTCTGTTCCAGAAGCCCGTCGGCTCTCTGGGAGGCTTGACCACTGCGTGTTTTACCTGGGACTTGGGTATTATTATTTTACTTTGGAGTCCAACACACTGAATAAATTTGCCTATAAAAATTCCCAATCACAGATTTTGTTTAAACAGGAATCTGCCTACCTTTTTCGTTGAGATGACCGGTCACTGATCAGTGTTCTGGACTCCCCCTTCCTGTCCGCGTGCAACCATCTCGGTCGGGACCTCCAATTGTTGGCTTAATGATTCTTAGTCGCCCCAGAATTCGTTGTTTGGTTCACTTGGAACAAAAAGGAGAGATACACTTAAAATACGACAAACGCACACAATTTAAAGTTCCAAAAACCAGTTTAATTAATCATAAGTTTAAAGAAGTCACAGAATACATTTGTACTATTTCTAACAACCATTATATTTGTTTAAAAGAGAACCAGGGATAAAGAGTGGGGACAGAGGGAAGGAAAGAAAAAGACATTTGAATGCGCATTCAAAGAGACATACAACCTGAGAGTTTTCCCTCGTAGCTTGTTCCTGCGTTGCTTCTCTGGAGGAGGAAGTCTGCTTCTTATACTCTCCACTGTTGCCCATCCCTAAGCTCATGCTACAGGAATGTTTTTCTATCCTCGACTGATACCTAAACTCATGCCACAAGAATGTTTTTCTTACCCCTCTAGGTTGAGTGGAAAGTCCCTGCTCATACAAACACTTGCCAGACCGGAAACACAAGGATTTTCTTCTTACCCCTCAAGGTTGAGTGGAAAGTCCCTGTAGTTGTTTTGCACAAACACTTGCCAAACAAGATATGCTACTGTTTGCATCAACTTGTAGCAAAGGAGCAAATGAAACAGGAAGGCAAAAATATATTTTATTTGACAACAACCTCCAACTGGTTCTCATAAGGACAGCTGTTCAGACACATGCATATACATACTCTCTGGTTCTATCAGCGTTGCAGCGAGCGTACAAAAGGAACAAACAGCCATGTAATGTGGCGGTTCCCTCTCATTGACAATGGGCACTGGAATGCAGGACAAGGGGGAGAGGGGTGGGAAAGCATAGTGTTCATGTTTGTGTGTGTATGTGTGAGCCGTCCTGTCAGATTAGCCAAATGATTAGCAATACTGAGAGCTGACAACAAGAGGAAGGAACAATATGTGTCATTTATCCTCTTTTTTTTGCTCTTGTTCACTCTTTCCCCTCTTTTTTTTTTCTTTCTCTGTTTCTAGTTTTTGACCGTCCGCCTCCCGCCTCACACTTTTGTCTTTCTGGGTCTCTACCGTTCCTTTATAGTTGTACTTCCCGTAATGAGTAAATATTTATCAAAACGGAACAATGAAATACAGAAAAAGAAAATGTGCAGACATATTTCTTATCGCTCAGCAGTAATGCTCCAATAAAAAGAGCTTGTCTAACAAAATATAATGACAGGTTGCCGTTTCAAGACATATTATATAGCCCTGGACCTGACTGCCAAGAAAGATGTTTGCAATCAGCAAATCAAAGGTTTGATGTTGCTTGATATCCATTGTTTGAACCGAGGACAGATGCAGAAACATGAAGAGGAAAGATGTAAAGAAAAAGTGATGAGAAAGGGGAAGGGGGGGAAAAAGTAGTATAAAAAGTGACAAGAAGATCCAAAGAGACTGCATGAAAGAAATGCTGTGTACCCCCTGCCCCCAGCTTTTCTCTTTGACTCTGACAGAGGAAAACTGTTGATCTTCATGTCATACACACAGCATATGGTCCTTTGAAAGAAGTCTTGAATTGTGATCTCCAACCGTGAGCTGGCAAAACGCCACAGTTGAACAGGAAACCCAAAGCTATTTTTTAGTGCATGCACCTCTTAATGCACATATACTGTATGACTAAAAACAGCTTGTTGTGTCTTTCAAAACAAATCTGTCAGGATTCTTGTATTCTGTGGTGTTTTTGTCTTATTGTGATCATTGTATTTAGATTGATCTGTTTTACGTGCGTCTTCAGCTTTCTCAATGTTGCTCTCCTCGTGTAGTCACCTCCTGCTCCTCCCATTCTCACCTGATACTTGTTGTCTCTGCCCAAGTGTTTGTCATTGTCTACATATATGTACATACATATATACATATATGTACATATTCTAGAATTGTGCTACTCAAGGTGGCTGCATGTTGGAGTAGCTCTGTTTCATTTATTCTGAGATAATGCTTTTGAAACTTTAATTCCTTTTTCTTAAAACCTTTTACTTTTGACATTTGTTTTGATGTGTAACCATTACAACAAGGCGGTTTTTACAACTGGGAACAGCTAATTAACATATCAAAGCTCAAATAATACCTCAACTACAGCCATAAATCCCAAATAAGTTGAAAAATGAGGTACCGTGGATGCATTCCTGTCTACCTGCATCAGTGCTCGAGCACCTGGCCTCTGAGATCCCTAGAGCTGGCAGGAAACACAACTCGTGACAACAGGAAGACCGGGATCATCCCGCAACACCTGCAGCTGGCTGTTCGCAATGACGAGGGGCTCAACAAGCTGCTGGGAGGAGTGACCATTCCTCAAAAGAGGAATTATGCTCAGCATTCAGGCAATCCTTCTGTTCAAGAAGACTGAGAATATCGCCATGTCCAAGTAGACGGATCAACATCTGCAACCATTTTCTTCAGATCTGCTGTGGGATGGATAGCCACAAGAGATCCTTCTTGCTCACAGCCATCAACATCTGGATTAATAAAGGATTTGGAATTGAATTGAATAATTATTGTCCTTTTAAATGATGTTTCATTTTGTATGTCCCTCATCCATGGATTGTGCTTCCTATAGCCATCATGCTCTGTTCATCCGTGTCTTCCTGTGTAAATTATTGTCTGTAAATGCCACGCCAGCCATTGTTTTTGTATTAATTTAATGAATGTTTGTTTTAGTTTTTTTTATCATTGCATTCCCTATGTCTGTGTGCACCTGGGTTCAACTCTCCACCGACAATGATAAAATCAAAATTGAGGAAATTGCATTTACCATGCACAAAGGCAAATAAAGTCATGTAAATCATATGCTGAGTTAGTTGTAACCAAAGGTCATGCTGATCCCCAAAAAGTGGTTAATTGAAAACAATCTTACAAAAGACCGTTAGACATTAGTGGCACTGCAAGGAATGTGCATTTTCACAAGTGACACATCTTAAAATGATCACAAGTTTAAGGGAACTTTTTTTTTCAAGTTACTTATTAATCTATGTTGAAGGATCTGGTGTCTATCACATTTTTTTCATTTAGCAATTTTGATGGAAAGTGGCTTAGACAAATTAAAAGAAATACAATATTTTTTTTTTAGGGAAAGTTTGCATCACACGTCATTCAGACTCACGCTCACAACTCAAGGCATTGCCTGTTTGTATATATTTCTTTGGCTGTTGAATCCAAACAGCTCTCGAAGGAATGATGATAGTTGAGATAAGAACATCATGTTGTGTGTGCGCCTGTGCCAAAATGCTGCTGAGAGGATGAGGTCACTGTTTGTTCTACTACTGAACCATGTAGACCAACTTCTTTGTGCCTCACTTTAGCTCCCCTCCTTGCCTGTTCTTGTCTCTGTGAATGGAAAACTCAAGACTTTTATTTTCAGAAAACCAAGAAGGTAAATGTGTTATCGGTATGATCATGGAAAAAATATTTTATAGTGTCGTTTTGTGTGGACTTTACACTGCTAGGTCCCTGCTGAGAAGCTTTCCGACAAAGATAGTAAAATGTTTATTTTTGTCAGATTTAGAGTAAATCTAAAAGTCAAAAATCAAAGTCAAAGTT
Source organism: Garcialebias charrua (assembly GCA_038048925.1). Lineage (NCBI taxonomy): Eukaryota > Metazoa > Chordata > Actinopteri > Cyprinodontiformes > Rivulidae > Garcialebias > Garcialebias charrua. Next base: position 26,007 of record JBBPBX010013173.1, on the reverse strand, counting down.
TCTTTACTTGTCATCCACACCACGTGTGGTACATGTAGTGGAACACAATTGTGTACACAGGGTCCCAGTTACATCCAACAAAAGTATAAATTGTAAAGAAAAATGGTAATAAGATCTAATATATGCACTAAGACAAATGTTAAACTAAAAATACACTAAGCACTAGTAGCACAAAACAATATGTTGAACAGCAGCATGAACATGAGTCTGTGTGAGCAGATGAGCAAGAATGAACAAGATGGCCTCCCTTCACACCTTATAGCCATCCTCTCACTCCAATATGTATTTTTTATTTATTTATTATTTTTATTTATTTTATTTATTATTATTTATTTTTTTTTAATAGAGAGAAAGAAAGAAAAGAGAAAGTGAGACAACAAAACAACAATTATCCACAAAAAGAGCACAAGGCAAACACACCAAACCTCCGTCCACAATCCTGCAAAGCACATGACAGAACACAGCAACGAAACATACAAGCATAAAGACTGATAATATTCATGACCTTGCATTAGATTTCTATATATAAACATACCCATACCTACAAATATATATACAGTATACATACATATATATTTATATTCATTTATATACCCATCTACATATATCTACATATACATCCCTACATCCATTTGTGTGTGGTTGTGAGCATGCATAAGTGAATAAGGTTCCTCCAATAGAACATTTAGTAGCGATTGTGAAGCATCAGAGATCTGTCCCCCCAAAGCCCGAGACAGACGAAAGGGCGATCAAAGCCCAAGACCCCAGGAAGGACCCCGAGCCCAGAGTCCCCAGGACCACCCGAACAGGACGAGCCACTCGTCCACTCCCCAGATCCGACCAAGGGGAAGAACCGGACGAACCCCACCAGGGACCACACACAATGACCCCCCGGGGTCAACAGCGACAAATACACAGGCCCCCGCCGGAGCCCGCTGCACCGATGTAGCCCCAGGGCCGGTCACCGATGCTCGGGCACCGGGGACGCCCATCCCTCAGGTCCAGACCCGACAGGACCAGAGGACCCGAGCCCCACCAGGCAGCCACCAGGCCGAGCCGACAAACGCCCAAGCGCCCAGCCCCAGATAGTGAGGGCCCCAAGCACGCCCGCAGGCAGAGGAACACCCACCAGGGGGCCACGTGGCAGGAGCGCGACACTAGGTAGCCTCAGAAGTATCAGAGAGGGGGCAGTCCAAGTCCCAGCCTGACACTTAAACATTCATACACAGACACACTCATTCAGACCCACCCTCATCCTCACCCTCAGTCATAGAAAGACAAACAATAACGACACGCTCCATTCATAATCCCGATGCACACTCTATACCCCCCAGGTCCAAGACATGTACCTGCTCCCTACATGGGGCAGCCCACATCCAAACCCAGGAGGTAGGCCCATTCATTCTGGGGTGGAGAGTAGCAGACATCCAAGATCCGGCCCACCCCGCGCCCCGCCGACAGGACAGGACACTCGAGCCCAAGCAGCCCCAGGGGGAGCGCACTGCCAGTCCCGCCCACGGCAAACCCGCAGGCCCCGAACCCCCCCACACCCCAGCACAACCCCTGACGGCCCACCCCCAGAATGTCCGCCAGGCAACCAGGGGGGTAAGAGAAAAATAAATAAATAATATATATATATATATATATATATATATATATAATACATAAATAAATAAAATTGAAATTAACAAATCAAGACCCCGACACACACACCCCCGTCCCCAAATGTACTGTTGGTGAGTGTTGTTCTAAAGTGTACTTAAAAAGGAACATTCTAACACCTTGAATTATGGTAGATCTTCCCTTCAAACTGGTTCTGAATTGCGTTATAAGAAAAACATATTTCCCCTTAAGATTATAATTACTGGATCTTTTTACATAATTCATTTGGATATTAGAAGGCAATATGATGAGCTCTATACATAAATGACACAATGTTATCCACTAAATCAGGGAACTTCAAAAACTTAATTTCACAAAATAATATATTTGATGGATGGCTTAGTCCTAGTGTGAGTAGTTTGTCCATCAGGGTCTGTGGGATCAGGCAGACATGAAGTCCACAAAGAACATATGGACGTAGTCCTTCTGATTCAGGTGGGTGAGAGCAGTGGACCACAGAGGAGATGGCGTCTTCTGTTGATACCATACCATACCATACAATTTTATTTATAAAGCACTTTAAACAGGAACAAGTCCACCAAAGTGCTGGACAAACAAACACGCAACAGGCAACACATACAATGAAGTACAACACGAAAAACATAAAAACATTGCAGATCATAAATCAAACGATCCAGTACACATCAGCTGGCATTGAAAGCGATGGAGTAGTAGTGAGTTTTTAACCGGGATTTGAAAACCGAGAGGGAGGGGGCCTGTTTGATGAGCAGCGGTAACTCGTTCCAGAGTCTTGGGCCTGCTACAGAGAACGCCCTGTCACCCCTGCGCTTAAGGCGAGTTTCTGGAACTATTAAGAGTACCTGATCCTCTGACCTCAAAGCACGTGGAGGAACATATGGGTGTATCAGATCCGAGAGATACGCGGGGGCGAGACTGTTCAGCGATTTAGCGATTGATTGATGTGGATTTTGTGGTATGCATAAAGGTGAGGGTCCTCGCTGACGTTGATGTTTGTTTTGATGTGGGTCATGACCATGCTTTCGAGGCATTTAGCAACTATCGGGGTGAGGGCTACTGGCTGATAGTCATTCAGACCAGTCACTGAAGAGCTCGTTGGGACTGGGATGATGGTTACAGTCTTCAGGCAAGTGGGAACTGTTGCCAGGGTGAGGGAGAAGTTAAAGATGTCAGCCAGCACCTTGCAGAGCTGATTGTCACCTTCTTTCAGTAATTTCCAGGGGTGTTGTCTGGGCCAGTTGATTTGTGAGGATCAATCCTCCTGAAGGTGCTCCTCACTTCACCTGAGGTCATTCTGAGAAACTTTTCTTCCAGTGGTGAGTTGAGTCTGGTGCTGGGTGAAACTGTGAGGGGAAATGTAAGAATAAAAATAATTGTATCTGTGCAAGATCAGTATGAAATAATTTGGGTTAAGACACAGACTATTCATCAATTGCTCATTATGAATTGTCAGCATTGATTAACTCGTTAGGAAAAAAGGCTACCTCATCACTTAAGCTTCTTGCTTGACTTTAGAAAAGTCACACCAATCTATAGTCATCGGCAGCATTTCAACATTAGCTTGCTTGTCTTTTATATTTATAGATTGAGCAGGTCATCCTTCTGTTCTATTTGCAACAGTGGCTATTGTTCTATTTTATTTAAAGTACAAAACAAAAATGTAAATCCTCAATTTTATGTTGCTTTGAAATGTGTTCAATGTGTTTAAAAAGTTGCATCATATAAAACATTATATCTCGCTTTGCTTTGAGAAGTTAGCAAACTGCAGGGGTCTCCAGAATGTCTTCCGACTTCCGCAGAGTTCTCAACATTCTCATATGAGTCGCAGATGTGCACAGCCTTGTCACCTATGTTTTGAACAAGAAAAAAAAAAATACATATGCCACAACTTTTCTCTCAAACTAACCACAAAATTGCCGTGGGCACCTCCAACCCATCTTGAACCCATCTGAACTTTGCTGCCGGCATCTCCAATCAATCTACAAAGCCTTGGAGCTGTATTTTGACAGCTGCACAGCGCTCTCCTATGACTTAAAACACCAAAGACAAATGTCCAGGTCTAAAAATCACACCTATGATAAATAAATAAATGAAACTATAGTGAAAATATCTCGTTTCAAAAGCGTCATCGAGATTTGTGCAGTGTTGGACACCAAAACATCACGCACAGCAAGAACATAGTTTTGTAAGCCATGCACAGTAAAATAGGTTGTGATTTTAAGAAACTGGTCATTTAAACTGTGGCTGCATGATATGTTGGTCACTTGGTTTCAAACACTCACATTTTAGTGAAACTACTACTAAAAATTCACATATTTCCTTGCAATTGTGTGTGATTTTCTTTTTTTTTTCCCTGACACAAACTACTCACCACTTTTTAAAATGTGATATTATTTGCAGCAGGACTCTCAAAGCCTGTTTTATGCTATAAGTATTCACTTCACCAAAAAATGTTAGTGTCAAACCCACCTCTGGCTTACTGAGACATGCAGTATAAAGACAGCACAGACAGTACTTGTTTCTTTGTGGATGTTTTGCAGTCACTTGTACTCTCGCCAATGTTGCCAAGAGCTGAGATCTTGCAGCTTGGCTGACAGGAAGTCTGAGTTAAATCGGCTTGTGCAGAGCTGCTGTGACGAGGACCTGACATGTAGCTTAAAGTCTTTGTGCAAACATTTCTTTACAATAGCATTACACTATTACAAAGAAGCATTGCTGCCCTGCCCTGTGGTGGAGGCGCATACATTGCTGCCTCTTTTTTAATTTTTTTTTTATCATCCGTTAAAGGATGCATGCTCTTTTGTTTCAGGCTTAAAGTGTCTGTGACATCATCTTTATACTTTGCATATACTGTAGTGACACAACCTAAATATCTTGTATCATTCAACTATGTTCGTTTTAGCAAACAAAATGATATATTAATGACAATTCCTTTCAAAGTGAGTTTAAAATTAAAAACCGTGTTTCTTCACGGGACATCCGACTACACGCGAATGCAACATCTGTGACGTAGGTAGGAGAGCTTCTTTAGAATGCACCTTAGAATGCACCTTTTACGTATTCATGGCGGACAATAAATAAAACGACAAATTTATCAATCTAAGTGAAGATTTGAGCGATTTGTCTTCAGTTTGGGAAGCAGAAAGTTAGATGAACAAGAAACAGCAGGTTCTAATTTAGGTCTGCACCCGTATTTATTTGAGTCTTACCTTTCCAGGAAGCGTGGGAGCTCCGAGGGGGGCAGCTTTATTTATTTCATTCTTGACGAAGGTTTACATCTTTTGGGAAAGTGAAAAGGCTCACTTGTTCACTGATGATATTAGAACACCCAAATGTGACACAACCTAACGGCATTTTTCAAGTTATACAAAAAAATAGGCGATCTGGCAGAGACTGAATATGCATTATCATTGCAGCTGCGACCTGAGCTTCTCCTTCCTACGTCACAGATGGTGCATTCGCGTGTAGTCGGATGTCCCGTGAAGAAACACGGTTTTTAATGTTAAACTCACTTTGAAAGGAATTTTCATTAATATATAATTTTGTTTGCTAAAACGAACATAGTTGAATGATACAAGATATTTATGTTGTGTCACTATATGCAAAGTATAAAGATGATGTCACTGACACTTTAAACGTTGCAGATGGCTTTTTTTCTTCTGTTTATTTCTTTTATCTAAATGCTTTTTAAAGTTAATTTTCACAGAAAATGCACATTCCAGGCAGCACGGTGGATCAGTTGGTAGAGTGGTTGCCTCTCAACAATATTGTTGCTGGTTCGAATCCCTGCTGGGGGGCCTTTCTGGGTGAAGTTTGCATGTTGTCTCGGTGCATGCATGGGTTTTCTGGTTACTCA